>JAPZDZ010000024.1:17517700-17530158 GCA_029783805.1 Acanthurus tennentii
ATTAATTTCGGTTTTAAATGTTGTTTTAATGCATTTTTATTTTCTTTACTTAAAAATCTTCTAAAAAGGCCTTTAAAAACTGTTTTACATAAGAATTAGGTTTGCTGGTGTTACACAATATTATTGAATATTTAGAAAAAATAGGAAAATATAGACATACAACATAATCTAATGGAATAATATGACGTTTTGGGATCATAGATTAGACGAGTAGATTGAATACAATCTCATGCTCTTCTATTCAATATGAAGTTATAGCAGTGATCCAGTTAGCTTAGCTCAGCATACAAACTCAAAAAAGCCAGTTTGATAAAAAGGTAACAAAATAAACCTATCAGCACTTTTAAAGTGTCTTGATTAGTATTTTAAGCTGTTTCCTGTTTTATTTTTGGTTTTCTGTAAAGTTTTTGTTGTAACTTGCCTTTGTTGCTCTTCTGCCTTTTTTGATTACGGCTGGCCTTTCACCTTTCATGACTTCCTGTGTCGCATTAATCCCAATATAAAGCCCCTGTGCTTTCCTGGCCAACTGATTCTGTGTCCTTGTCTCCGTCCTGTTTGATCTCCATGCGCTTTCCAGTTTGTCATTTTCTGGTTTTGTGTTTTTCCTTCATCTAGTTTTTTCTTTTCCTGCCCCTTTAGATTTTGTCACAATTTCAGCGTCTTTAAGCACACAGACATTAAAGTGGAATCTGACTACTCATCCAGGTCTCTGCCACAAATTAAAAAAGTTTAATTTAAAAAATAATGATCAAACTCTTTGAGGACATTTATATATATATCAGCTTTAATACAGTTCTATGCTTTTGACAACATTAGCATTTCTTACCTTCCTCAGGCGTACGCAGCAGAACCATGAGGCTGTCATGTCCCTGTAACTCATTGAAATAAGGACGTATCTTGGCCTCGTACTCTGTGTTGCTGTGCAGATCTGTTAAGATGACACTGTGGTCAGATGTGGCCTCCACATCCTGCACCAACCAGGAGCTGCCAATGGTGCGGTAAAATACACGAAATCCCTGAACGTAGCGAGACTGAAGGGCAACCTGAAAAGAGTTGGCATAACAACAACAACAGCAAAAAAAAAAAAACATCAATACAACATTTACATCAGTAATCAAAGCAGAACTGGATGTGTTTGAACTGCAAGTTAATCTGTTCCTGTCACGTAATGTTTGGAGGAGTTTTTGAAGTTAATGTTGAGTGATTAGCGTGTCCTTCGCACACTGCCAGCCAACTTTGAAAAGGAGACTTTTTCATCAGCCAAGTATTCGACTCACAGTCCAAGAAATCTTGGCGCTGGTAGGAGAGAGAACCACAGGCTTCTGCAGGTAGATAGACACCTCTCCTAACTCTCTCTGCACCTGTCTGTGGTCCACGCCTTGTTCTGTAGGACTCCCATCTGTAACAACAAAGACATCGGTTCACTCCAGGCCATAAAAAGAAGAAGAAGAAAAAAGCAGCTGAATAGCCATTATTTAGCTAAAAAAAAAGAAGCTTTTTGATGAAATTTGCTCAGGGCTGAGGAGCATCACACTGAGAAAGCAATTAATTTTGAGACTGCAGATGAAAAGCAGCTTTTTCTGAAATAGTGGCTCATTATCTTTGCTTTCAGTGTCTCTAATGTCTTGCTAGAAAAAAATATAATCTAAATCTAGATTGCACAGTAGACATCTCATACCATGCAAAAGTTACTGATTATGTAACTCACCCTGCGTCCTGACAGGCTCCGAGATCGGGCTGGGGTCACTGAGGCCATAAGAGTTGACAGCTCGAACGATAAAGAGATAAACTGTGTTGGGGAAGAGACCCACAACTGTGTGCCTCTCGTGTTTCACGTGGTCGGCCACCGTTTGCCAGGTGCTGCCCACTGATTGGCTGAGGGGAAAAAAAGTGATATGTTGTCCTGAGAAAACATTTCTTATAACAACCGTGTAGTTCTAAACTACAGTGATACTGTGTGGTTGAATGAAACCACTGTGTCACAATTTATGTTCCAGATCTTTATCTTTATCATTGTCAAAATGTGTGGTTTCCCCTGAACTTGAGCTAAGCTGAGCTATCGATCGCCTGCCTGTAGCTTCATGTTTTACATTTCCGAGTGGTTTATCTTTTTATCTGCAAGAGAGCAAAAAATACCAAACAATGTCTGCAAATAGTCTTAAAAAAGGCATATTATTCTTATTCTAATCATCTTTTGACATCACAATGGCTCTTAAACACCAATAACTAAATGAATGAAAGAATAAATGAACATATCAGCTGCTTCTTGGATCCAGAAAATTAAAAAATGCATCTAAGATCGCATCTCTGCTCTCAGCTTGCGGACAGAACAATGACAGGTTTGATTCCTTCTTTTTATTGCAGCAGGTTATAATGACCACTTCTAAATGCTTCCAGCTATGAAATAACAATCAGATGTTGTGCAAGGACAGGGACTACAGAAGCAGCATGAGTGCAATTTAACATTTTCCTCAACTCCGTGGAGGAGAAAATGGTGAGGTAATTACAACAAACAGGCCGCAGCATTTTCCCATCATCAATGGTTTGTCCTCTGCCACCTCTCTCACCAAATGTTCTCAGGAGGAACAGTTTTGACATTCAAATTGAGTCATCTAGAGTTTTTAAAAGGCTGCAACAGTAAATGTGTTTGGGGTGTAAAAGGCTGCTTTTGCATGATTTTATCCAGATTTCCTCTCCATTAAATGGTAAATTAGTATTCTCACATGCCGTACAAAAGAAGGGATACCACAATAACAGAAAATATTGGTTTGTTCTTTTTTCTTCGTTCCTGCTGATGCCGGAAAAAGAAAGATCTCCAAACTATTTGTTAGTGCAACATTGAGTGGATCTTGATCGCCGACTCTGCATGCAAGCCTGCTGCACTGAGCTAACTGGACGTTTGAGTGTGTGTGTTTGTGTCTGTACACTCGATCTGCACCCTCTCTACTGTTTCTGAAACGAGTGAACTCTCCAGCCAAGCCTCCATCCCCTCCTTGCTTCGCCCCAGGACGGGACAGAGCTGCCAAGCTGACCACTGCAGTAACTGTCTCCTCCTTCAGTCACTGTCTGTCTAACTAAAGCCTCCGGTTGGTTGTTAAGAGTTGCTACAGCTCTATGAGTGTCAAGGTTTCACTTCAGGACGTCACTTAACAGGACTGCCTCCCCCTCAGGCACAGATGAGTCATTTCTGAACTCTAACAACCTAAATGAAGAAGACTTCATTATCTGGAAATAGTCATGACACCTACAAATAAATCGAAAAAAGAGCGAGTTTGTGAAAACAGCACAAATCCTTTTAAGACAGTACAACATGAATCAGAGGTGAAAGTGCTACAAAGTAATCTAAAGAAATAGAAGGCATTGTGTTTATATCTCTGCCAAAACTGCCTACAACAGATGCACGACTTGGAAGAAGGCCAGGCAGCATGAACTGTTTGAAATTGCTCAAGAAATTTATTTTAAAATTAAATTGTTATGTAACTTATGAAGCCAATCACAGATACACTGAACCAGGGTTTGCTTCTTTTCTTGCAGTGGGAAATTCTCTCGTTCAGGTGCCTCATTTCAGCGTACAAGAGGCACGATGTTGATATGAGGCTTTGACATGTATCAAACACCACAGTTCCTGCACACTGTGTACTTGTCAAAGACAATTTAGTGCAATGTGTTGAAAAAAGAAAGTTTTTCTTATCTGATTGATGATGTGAAGTAGTTGGTTTACGGTTTTAATCAGGCTTAACATCAGAGAAATGTAAGAAATTAAGGATAACTGCTCTTCCGAACAAAACACTGTGTTTGATCTACAGCGTATCTGCAAGAGATAATCATCTTTCTTATTTATTTTCTTATTTATTTATTTTTTTATCCAGGAAATATCAATTAAACTTGCAAATGATTTCTTTAAATAAAGTTAAATTAGAGTTTCCAGCCTTTAAAAATGACTCAGAAGCTTAACTTCTACCACCCAGACGTGTTTCACTCTGTACCTGAAGGCCTCAATAATGTATGAAGTCACAGCGGCTCCGCCCTCATGAGGGTTAGACTGCCAGGTGAGGGTGACGGTGTCTTTGGTCACCTCCGTCACAACAGGCTTCTGCGGAGGCCCTGGAAGCTGGATGAACTCAGAAACTCTGGATACTGAAGAAACTCCATCTTCTGTTACACAAACAGGAAAAAAGCACTTTTATACTCCATTAAACGACAACAATAATAAGTTAAGTCTGATCAACATTTTAACTGGAACCAAAGTGGATTTTGGTGATATTATGGCCACAGACGGTGCTCTTCTTAAGAACACTGGCAGAGGGTGTTAGTTTCTTGAGCACGGAGGTGTAGCGTGAGAGTGACAGAGTGTGAAGTGTAACAGAGAGACAGAGTGTGAGTGTGAGTGGTGTGAGTACCTCTGACAGTCAACATCCCACTCCAGTTCGACTCCCCTGTGGTGCTGGATACCACGCACGTGTACATCCCAGAGTCTGCGTCCTGTTTAAACAGCAGTCAGCATTTGAGACAGACACCCCCCGGACAAAGAAATAAAAGCAAAGCAGTTTTTAAATTTTTGAAGATGGTTTAGATCCACTGCGAGTGAGAGAATCATCATCTGAGCCTCTAAAAAAGCTTCACCGCTACAAACCATGAAGCACCACCCGGCTCTCTACTGTGCCTGCTCTGCTGTTTACGTACATTATGAACTGTATATGCCTGCATGCTTCACTGACACTCTTGGTGTTCGCTCCAGCCTGAGCCTGGCTGAGAGCCAGTCTGCTGGAACTATCATCAGACCATATGAGATCATCCACCGCAGTGTTGACCTCTGGCTGACAGACAGCACAGCGTGTGGTGCAGGTGAACTTCTTTAGATGACTCCAACTACTGCTGAAATATTGATGGCGGGTAGGGCCAGCAGCAGGGTAAATATTTTTAGTCCCTCACTCGTCATCTCCATTTCCTCTCTTTCTTTTTTTCCTTGTCATCCCCCTTGATGCCACACTAATGCATCTCTTCTGTTCCATTGAGCACATTGGCATGGCAGATTTCCCCCGCCTCAGTGGTGCACTGGACCAAAACTTAATTCTCCAAGTTTGCTGAGCGCCACAGCTGGAGAATCAGGATGAGAGAGGAAGTGAATAAGCAGAGTCCAGGCAGGAGGTTTAATTAAAGGCCAGTTAGATGATTTATCATCTATCGCTGGTCAATTAACGGAAACGATGCTGCTCTTGCTCTGTCCTGCATGCACTCACTGACCTCCAGGTGGGGTTCTAGCACAAAGGGGCGGCCGACTGCTCCTCCATCAAAGCAGAACACATTAGCATTTACAAACAAGCACCTTCATTAACATTACAATTACACACCGCATGAGCACATAATTGCACTGGAGAGATATGCACTGCCTTAGAGAGATCGGTCTTTGAAACTCAGCCTCACGTTAATTTTACGAACGAAAACGGAATTGATAATGGAAAAGGGTGAAAAAAAACATGTTGCTACGTGGGCTGCGGAGAAAGTGAAAGAAGGTCAGAGATCAGACAAGAGTGTTTCAAGTTTTTTTGTAATTTCCGTCAGTCACACAGTTAGTTTTCTTTCAGTTTAAGAGCAAGTGCCTTTCAAAACTTGTCCTTTTCCTGCCCTTTCTAATGAAAATCCCTCACTTAACTCTAAGCAATCCTACACACACATGCACACACCTTTACGTCTGTGATTTGCAAAGTGCCGTTCTCCATCAAGGTCATTCGAGGTTTATTTCCCTGAAGTGTCTCTCCGTCCTTCTCCCATGAAATCCTGGCTGAGGGCCCTCCAATTACATGGCAGTGCAGGTGCACAGTTGCTCCTCGAGATACAGTCTGATTGGCCGGGCCTTGGCGAATAATCGGTGGCACACGACCTGAAGGACCTAGCCGTTTGAGTGGAGAGGAGGCAGAACATTACTTTAGAAAGTCTCATCTCTCTTCTTTTTAGCTAAACAGTGGAGACAAACATATTTGGGATGCAGAGAAAGTGCCTATAGAAAATATGATTATAAAGCCGCCAGCCGTTAGAGTGCAAAGGGTGAAATAATTTAGCTGCTTAGTAGGCAGAAAATAATAGACTGCATAAAGAGCAGAAAAATAGCTTAAATCTGGTGCCTGCAAGCTGCCCGAGGAAGAACATTAAGCCTAAAAATCATTGCTCATCCAGCATGGGGTCCATAGCTGTGCTCTCTCAGGAGCCTTATTATTATGCACCTTTTTTAGTAATTAATATGTTTTCTGCTCATTAGCTGAAATACAGAATAAACACTTAAACTCCCTCAGGTTCAAATGTGACTGTGTGGACTTAAGTCTCACCTCCCTCCACCTCCAGCAGCGCCTTCGTCAACACACTTCCTGCCACACTGATGGCCTGGCAGATGTAGAAACCAGAGTCCTCTGGATGGACGTCAGCGATGGTCAGTTCTCCACTCATGGAGACGGAGTAACGGCCAGACTGAGAGGGTGGCTGACCAGGGAACAACAGCATCTAAATGCACAAACAAACACAGCAGATCAGAAAATAAACAGAAGAAAATTGTGTCTGTAATCATTCAGTCTATAAAATGTCAGGAAATAGTAACAGTCTGGCTCAAGGTGACAACTTCAAATTGGTTTTGTTCGAGGCAGAAATCTAAATCCTGAAGATAATCACCTTGAACTGGTAGAAAACAGAAAAAGGCAAAAATACTCATGTTTGAGCAGACCAAGGCAACAGATACAGGCTTATTTGTTTGTTTACTGACAAAAAACTTTAAACTCTAATGCTGCAAAACTTCATGATTAGCGATTAACAATTATTTAGTTGTTTTTAGATTATTATGAACAATCATTCTGTCCTTTTTTATTGTCATTTTTTATGTCAATAAAATGTAAATAATAAAAATGACAATTGCAACATCCTGGAGCCTAAACAACAGTTCACAAGTCCAAAATTTTATTTACGAACCTAAAAAACAAAGAAAAGTCGTAAAAGTTGTATCTAAGAAGCTAACAACTTGTTCACCCACGATCAGAATTGTTGCTTAGTAATTCTCTGTTGCTTCATTTGTTTAATAATTATTTACTTTTTTAAACAAAGTTTTACAACCAATGAACATAATTAACCTCTAAACATGGTTAAACAGAAGAATCTGCAGTCATGCCAGCAGCTGTAAAAGACGTACCATGCTATAATATGGGCGTTAATGCAAACAGTGATGTCTATCAGTCACAGTTTTTATCAGATTCACTTCATTTAACATGTTAGCATAACAACATTTGCTGGATACTGAACAAAAAGCAAATCTGAAGCTGAGAGTTGTTTTATCAGGTGTTAGTCATGGAAGTGGCAGCAAATGTTTAAAATGAGAAGTGGAAATGCTGGCGGAAAAACTTAGTTCAAACACTGATGATGATGCACTTTCAACTTTTTGCAATTACGCTTGCTAACCCACGTTTTACTGCGCACGCTGCCCCATTCTGTTTTTCTGTATGTGACATGGATGCGAACAAGGGGGAAGGGATGCACATCAATCCATTCAGCCATCCATTTCATTCCTCTAAGAGGCTTAGACTTCAGTGGAGGGACGGAGGTTATAAGGCTACACATAATCCTCCAAATACAGCAAAAAAGAAAAAAAAAAAAAGCTCTACAAACAGGCAAGCCATGCCTCAAACATCCCGCAGACTGAAGCTTATTCACAAAAAGCTGAAGCTGAACTTCCTGTTTGTTCTACGTCAAGCTTCTGAAAACATCTGAGGCTGCTCCTCCTAGCCAGTGATCCCAGCTGCTGTTGAGCAACAGGGTATTTATAGTCGGGTACAACATGGAAGGAGGACAGCGTTTGTCTGCAGGTTTGCCCTGAAGAAGCAGTTTTCACACCTGGTGTACTTCCTGCCACCTCTGCCTCCTTCTTTTCTACTTCTTCAACCGCCCCTCCTCCTCATTACTACCTCTCTTATACTACTGTCTTATTCTTCTTACACTGCGGTCACAAGCAGGAGAAACATTTTACGCCAACGCAGTACTGCAATGCCTTCCAACACTTTGTCTCCACTCATATCTCTGAGCCAAATGCAAATGTGCTGCACTCGACTGTTTGCCTCTCGCCCATTGCGCTTGGAAAAATGTGTCTTGAAGAGTGTGGGCAACCCAAAAAAAAAAAAAGTGTCAGAAAAAGTATGATTAAATCAGACAAAACCTGTTCAATGTTGCGGTGTGCGTTTCTTTAGAACAAAGAAGGTGTGAAACTCTGTTCGTTGATATATGAAACAACACAGATTGAGTAATATTTAAAAAACTCTGAAAACCACGCACAACCGGAGGCTTGTTGGAGAGCAATTAATTCATTTAATTCAATTAATTCAACTCATCCACCCGTCCACTGCACCGGATGCCTGTGTTGCTGCATCACCCAGCATTAGAGGAGCTCTTGTTCTCTGCTCCAGCCTCTTACCTGGCTGCCCTCTTTCTGCCAGAAGATGGCAGGTGGAGGGTTTCCTGTGGTGCCGCATTGGAAGGTGATGCTCCTCCCCTGGGTGGCAATCTGGTCGCGGGGCTTTGTGGCAATCTGAGGGGGTACTGAAAGAGGAGAAGAAGAAGTGTGACTGCCCAGTAAAAGCTTCATTTTTTAAACACAAAATGTGTGTAACTTTATATTTTTTAATTCTTTACGTGCAATTAAAACCTTGTCTGTTTAAAAATATAATCAATTTTCTCTCCTTAAGTAAAAGTACAAAAATGTTAATTTTCAGTTCAGTGAAACACTCAGAGGTATTGTAATTATTAGAGTCCTGCCCCTTAACAGACTAAATTAGACCTCATAGTCAACTGAGAAGATAATTCTGGGATTTAATAAAGTCTCAGTTTGACACCAGCATGTCTTCCTGCTAGCATGTTTCATTTCCGTCTTTAGAACAGGATACAGAATTCACAGAGGTGAAAACTATTATGAAATTCATTACCAGTCCGGCCATGCTGAGAGCTGCAGAGATGCATGTTTCATTTAGTTAGTTTGTTCAGTAAGTGAACATTATCATGACCGCACTTGTCTCTTGTCTCTTTATTGGCTGCTGTGCATATTTTTTTTTTCAAATAAGGTCTTGCCGGTCCATAGAAGGGAGTGGGACTTAGGCACTCTATTTGTTTAAGTATCAAAAGTTACAAGCACATGATGGAGGAAGTCCTCTGTGAATGATTTGTTTTCATATGTGACATTGTCAGACTGTTGAAACTGATGCATCAATGTGCAAGAAACATTTAACAGATGCAGATGCTGGAGGTTTAGCTAGGTTTGGCTAGGCCCTCACAAGGCCACACACATTTATTTAAATTTTGGGTGTCTGAGACGCTTAGGGGAGGAATCTGTCTTTGGTGTAGCTGTTAACCTCTGAGTTCTTACTAAACGCTACAAGCAAAAAAAGGGTTGGGAACTACTGGTTTTAATCCGTAACAATGCACTGAATGTTATAAACTCATCATGTGTTTTTATTTTAAAATGTGAGTCTTAACTAAACACTTAAGCTGTCAGATCAGTGTTGTTAAGTAAAACATGCATTCTTTATTGATTAACATCCTCAAAACTGCACTTGAGTGCAGGTCTTCAGTAGCTCAACTTAGTTACTTCTCACCACTGCTTTTAAGCCTGCTGCGTATCACTGCAGCACTCATTAGCTTTTTAACAGGCAAGATTTAAGAGGTCTCTTAGACCTTCTGAGCCTTTTGATCCATCACTACACACTCATCGCCCTCTCATCTTTAATGAGAAACGTCACCTCGGTGTCCACTGAAAAAAAAAACAAATCATCACATCACACGGCCGTGCTGGTCTGATGACATTTACTCAGTTATTTTGGGAAAAGGTCTGGGCAGAGCTGCCAATTTCCAGCTCGGGTCAGATCATTGCGTTAGCCACATCATCACTCCCTCTGTAGATTTACACTGACCACAGCCTTCTACCTCCCGTCTGAGTAATTGGCTCTAGCTTCCTGTCGGATGAGAAGCTTCTCCAGACTATAATTCGTCCTCTGTACAAATCTCTGCACATATGCACTCACGCGCACACATGCAACACATACAGTGTTTGGCTCAAAGCACAAGAGATCTGAGTCATCGTGAATCATCGAGTCATCGTGTATCATAGTGTTCTCACTCGGATAATGTTCCCAAACACAGAGGGCTTCTCGTTGTCACCATCACTATGTTTTTATTGTGTGTAATATATTTTCTTTTCAACAGATGTTGTAATGCCTTCAAACTAATCTATTTAGTTAGTCTCATATACTTATTGATTTATGTGTTAAATGCTGTTAATTTTATTTTAGTCGAATATAAAATAGCTTGATTTAAACAAGTTACTGATTGTTTGGACTGTCAAGGAGAGAGATCAGGGTCTTGGTTTTTTCTCTATTGCAAAGAAGTTGATAACAATGTTTCCTATACAGGGGTGTTGCATTTCAATATCAGAGCAAACTGATCTCGGCTTTCTGGGAGACAACATAAACAACATTTGTTTGTCCGCCTGAGTAACTATTGAGTCTGAGTTACTGTTTATTTTATTCATTACACTTCTGTTAGAAGTCTTTATTTTATGTGTGTGTGTGTGTGTGTGTGTGTGTGTGTGTGTGTGTGTGTGTGTGTGGATGGAAGGACATAAAAAATACAATAAAAAATGTTCCAGCAGGAGCTACGATGCTACCACAACAACTGCTACTACTACTAATACTAGTATTTTTACTTAACAAGACACACCACTATTTCTATGTCTAAAGCAGCTCTGGAGCAGCTTTGTAAACCAGTATTGCATTATGGGAAATTTAGGGTCCAGTGTTTTCGAGCTCATGATATCTCAGTTTTTTGACGTAATCATTTTGGACATTTTTCTCCTCTTGTCATGGAGGAGCCATTCCAAATGGCCTTAATGTCCCTTTAATAATAACTCTGTACCATGTCCTTATTTAAAAGCAAACAGTAAGACCAGCACAGAGCTGTAATTAAAAACCTTGCAGCTGCATTTTGAACTACTGTAGCTGCAAATGAGAGAAGGATTTACATGGTGTCACAGTATTCTGACACAGTCCCCTCCACACAGCAGATGTGGGTCTGATAGGAGCCCTTAATCTGCTGTACATTAAGTCACTGCGTCTGAGGCTTACTTAATGCCCGACTGCAGCAACAGGCATGTTGTCAACAACTCAGTGCCTAATGGAGGAATTTATTTAAACCATTAGGCATTGATTGTTATTTTAGAAACCATTAGGAACACCGTACATGAAAGGACACGAAACAGATGAGCATAACACATATGCCTTTTTCAGGGAAGAATTAGATGGAAAGTGAACTTACGGAACGGGCCGACTGGAATGATGATAGGGTTTGAAACATGATGGAGAGAGATGGAAAATTAATGAAATGGATGAAACGCTGAGCTACAAAACAAAACCGGTGATAGCAAGGAGAGAGAGCCAAAAAAGGAAAAGAAAAATAGAAAAAAGAGCGAAGCAGAGTGTGAATGGAAAATTTCATTTACACCGATAAAAGCATTAGCGGATGAAGTCGTCTGAGACTATTTAAACAAAGACACACAGAGAGGAGGAATAAGGGCACAGAGAGAGCGAGGAGGGGAGAGGAGTGAGATAAAGAGACAGGAAGAGAGAGGGAGAGTCATGTCTTATTAATAGTGGGACTGCTCTCTGGCAGTGAGTTAAAGCACACATCTACCAAACATCTGTCAAATGGCGTAATCCATACGGTTTAGCATAAGCTCCTGGCAGGACCACTCGATAGGGACTCACGGAGACACACTGATATAAAAACACAGAGCAGCTGACAGGAAATGGTAATTTGCATGATATTATTGCCATGTGACAAGATGCTACCTTATGCATGACTGTGGCTCTAGGTATGAGAGCGTTTTTATGCATGCCTAGGTATGTGCATGTGTGTGTGTGTGTGTGTGTGCTCAAATGCAATATGCATGATGTTTCTTACCGTGGACCTGCAACATGGCTGAGGCCTCGGTCTTCCCAACACTGTTCTCTGATGTGCAGGTATACGTCCCTTCATCCTGCTCCTTCACACGGAACAAACGGAGGCTGTTGCCGTTGCGGATTTCAAATCTGGAAATGAAAAAGAGAAAGATAATCAAAGATCTAGCAGAAAAGCGTAGCAGAAGAAGAACGAGAAAATTGATCCACACACAGTGATGAAAATCTGCCGACGGTACAAGATAATGTCATTTCTTCTCTTGTCAATCAACCTGTTGCACAGATTTTCCCCAATTATGTGACGTTATCTTGAATCGCACGGAGCAGTGTTTCTCATCTGCCTCAGATATTGTTACTGGATCCAGGAAAATTCTTGAAACAGTTAAAAATCAATTTTTCACTTAATTTTAAAGACGTTTTTATCTCTAAACAGACGACTAAAAACGGAGTAAAGATGAACTTTGCAGAACAAAATTATTTAAACAC
>JAPZDZ010000024.1:17566457-17580053 GCA_029783805.1 Acanthurus tennentii
GTGGAGTTTGAAACAGCACCCGTGGAGTTTGAAGCAGCACCCGTGAAGTTTGAAGCAGCACCCGTGAAGTTTGAAGCAGCACCCGTGGAGTTAATAGCAGCACCCGTGGAGTTAAAAGCAGCACCCGTGGAGTTTGAAGCAGGACCTGTGGATAACACTAATGCCTCTGCTGCAGGCAACCACATGGCTCACGTGAGTCATGACCTTGTCAAGTTTGTTGTTCAGGGTTCCTTTTATCAGGGTCACAAACAGTTGGGCTCTGACGGGTTTAAGCAGTGTGCTACAAATAGTCTCACAGCAACCATGATAAATGTTTTGAAACCTGTTTTCCAAATGTTTCCAAAATCTTTAACAGAAAAGTACCTGAGGAGAGTGTGATAAATAATATACACTGAATCTGATTTCAGAAGAATTAAGCACACTGAATTCATTTGAGCAACGCCTTATAGCACAACATATCGCTTTTATTAAAGTGCTGGCTTTATGTAAAGGGAGAAAAAATTTTGTTCATGGCCCTGGAACTTGTTTTTCTTTTTCACAGTGATCCTATCAGTAATGATCTTCCTAGATCAGAAAATCAGGACTTAATGATTAGAGTGAAACTAAGAAGAAAACTTCCCTGCAAAAGTCACTATGAGTATCGCTATGTTCACACTAATGAAGTTCAAAGTGGAAAGGAACATTTAAAATTTAACAGCAAATGGTAATAAGACATGCACTTAAAATTTTGACAAGCCCTGTGGAAAAAGAGACAGATGATAACGATAAAAACCCATCAGCATTTTATGTATTTTGACACGTGTATGCAGCCAGTTGACATTGCACAGGAACTGATATATCAACACTTAGACAGACATCAGCAATGAAGTCAAGTATTTCCCTTCTGTTTTTCCTAAAGGAACTAGAACATTTCGAAAGGCAGGAAAGCACAAGCTAAGACTTAGCAAATATTTAAATGCTAAATTTCTGAATGCTGATAGCAGATTTGGCAGTATTTTAGATAAGATATTTTATGGACAGTATTTGTCTGAGATTAATCAAGTTATTTCACGTGTCCGTAGCATTAAGGAAAGACTATCATGGAAGGGAAAACAAACAAATTACATTATCTATGCTTGCCACCACAGATTTTGTAAAAAAAAATGTTTTAAAACTGTGACAAGGGGTACAAGTTTTTAAAAGTCTATTAGAAGTACTCCTGTGTTTTGGCAGGACAACAGCAGCACAGATGTTTGATCGTAGGTTTCCCTGCATCATTATGTCTCCTGCACAGCCAGCTGGCAAGATTATTGACTATTTTTTGAGTTGAGTTTCAATAACATGGATCACCTCACACTCACTGTCTGCTCTGGGTAAGGAATGCACCCAAGATTGGCACAAACACTGACCAAGAGATTGTTGAGTTCATTGACAAGTATGTTACATGCAGTGTTGGGACTTACCTTGTAACGCGTTACTGTAATGGCGTTATTTTTTGCACTAACGAGTACGCTAACGCATTATTTTTTGAATTCAGTAACTCTGTTACCGTTACTACATGATGCGTTACTGCATTACTTTACAGTCTGGGCTAGAGACTGAGAGAGCTGCAGTGCAGTGTTGTGTAGTCCTGAATCTTCCTGTGTCAGAGAGGACACGCGCTGTGGGGGCGTGTTTGTGCTTACCAACAACAAGACTGGTTGCTACTAGTATCATCATGGCGGCGGCGGAGGCCGAGTTGAGTTTCTTCACTTGAAGATATTCTCACTACTTCACTTTTGTCGAGCAAAAAGAAACAAACGTTTTAGTTAAATGCAACTTGCGCCTTGGATCAAAGATCCTATCTATGGCCCAAAACAGCAATTCTAATCTGTTGAAACACCTACAGAAGCAGCATGCTGCGACAAGGCTTGTCGCTAAAAGTACCGGCGCAGAAACAGACTCATCAAATTACGTCAATTTTTTTTTTTTCCAAGAGCCGGCAGCATGTGTCAGAGTTGTAAACAAGTGCATTAATGGGAGCTTTTTTTTTTTTTAGTAACATAACAGTGACTTTTCACAGTAACTCATTACTTTTTGGTGTAAGTAACTGCATTAGTAACTGAGTTACTTTTGAAATCAGGTAACTAGTAACGGTAACTAGTTACTGGTTTTCAGTAGCTAGCACAACACTTGTTACATGTGACCTCACCCCAGAAGCTGACAAAATGCTTGAGATTGTTTCCAGCGTTCAAATGCAAAAAATAAAAAAACACTATGGACCAGCAGCAACACACTGGCATTTAAAAAAGCAGCAGAAAAAGTGAAATTATTGTAAACGTGCCGCTATCGCGAGCTGCTATATCAGATGCACAGCATTAAATTCGGGATATACATATTTGATTCATTTACAATGAGGAAATGTTTCGTTAATTTTAATGGAAGTGTTTCTCTTCAGACTTGTATGTAAATATATTTCTACTTACCGTACTTGTCAGACCATAAGCCGCACCTGAATATAAGCAGCACCCGCTAAATTTAACAACTAAAACCACTAGAGCTGTCTTATTCAGTTTCGGAATTTGACAGCATCGGAATTACTTTGTCACACATTTTCTCATTTGTTTTCGTCCATAAATTAGCCACATCATAGTTTAAGACGCAGGGTTCAGAGCGTCGGAAAAAAGTAGCGGCTTATAGTCCAGAAATTACAGTAGTATTCTAATAGATTACTGTTCTCCTGTACATCATCGACTTTGTGGTATGAAAAAATGTATATTTTTGCTTCCTCCACACAGGTGATGAACTTTACCATTGAAGATATGGAGGTGCAGGTTAAAATTGAAGAGGGAACGGAAGACAATTTGAGGGTCACACCGACAGTGCAGGAGGATTTTTTCAGCAGTGACAGACAGCTACTTCCAAATGAGGTGAAGAACTTTCAGGAGAAGCTGTCCGTCACTGAGAGAAACAACATTGGGCTTCAGGCTGACTTTCAGATGGTGATATACCAGCTTCAACAGAGAGATCGAGAAATCTTCTCTCTACAAAACAAACTCTGTACTATGGATAAGCATTACAGTGCCATGGAGGAGAAATGGCAAAAAGAGATCAGCAAGCTGAAGGAGCTCCTCAGTGAGAGAGAAAAACAGATCAAAAGCCACAACCGCAAGATGCAAACTCAGTCCAGAGCTTATTTGAATGCCTTGGACGAGCTGGATGATCTCAAGTTGACTCTAGAGCGGAGCAAGCTGACTCGTAAGTCTCTTGAGGAGCAACTTAGACAAAAGTTGGCCGAAAAAAAGGAAACCCACAAAAAGGAGCTTAAAGAGAAGGAGGAGAGTCTCAGAGATCGGATCGAGAGGGCATCGAAACGGGAGCTGTCCATCCTCTCTGAGAGCTGGGAGAGCAAAGCCCAGAAGTGGCACAAGAAAAAGGCAGAGCTGGAGGAAAGGATGTTTTTTAAAGAAAAAAAATGGAAGGAAGAGAAGGCAAACTTAAAAGAGAACATTGAACACCTTGAGAGACAAAACGCCCAGCTTCAGGTTTGCTGCCTCAGCTCTTCTTTTAGAATCTAACAACTCATTTTTTGGAAGATTTAAGACCTTTTGTCAGTGAAATAAAAACATGCTATCTTTCTCTTTTTGCAGATACTTGTTAATAGAAGGAAGAGCAGTGAAGCCTCTGAAGCTGGTGGACTCATGGGTGAAGACAAACCTCCCTCAGCTCTCCTTACCAGCTCCTCATCCTCGACCCTAAACCTTACCCCTCCTCTCCTTCCTACACTGGAACCTACCCCAACTACCCCTACCCCTTTCCCTTCCTTAACTCATGCTGAATAGTTTACGGTACTTTGTTAAAACATGTCTGTGTATGTTTTGGTACAAACATGTTTAACAAGTAATTCATTTTTGCAACAAATGTAGTCATTTGTAATGTATTTATCCCTCATCTGTCTTTGTGAGCCAACACACCCCAAGATTGAATGTAAATTTAATTGATAAGATGGTGTCACGACAGCAGCTGGTGCACATGGAAGTCAATTTAAAGAACCTCTAAAATGTAATCAGACGGTGGGCAGAGTGTGTATACAGCAGAGTTAATACAGGTATTGCACTTTTAGCTAAAAAGGCCAAAAGTGAGCAAAGTGTTTTTTTATAAAGCAAGACATTAGGCAAAATGTTACAGATGAGACTCTTTGTTTCTCCAATAGTAAAATCATTTGTTTGGTTGGTTGTACAAGTAAAACACACACACTGGTAAGGTTGTGCAAAATAACTTACTCTCACTGCTTTACTTCCAAAGAGGGAAGTAGTGAATATCTTTTTTTCCAAACAAAAATGTTCATGTTTAACGTGACTGGTTTTAAACTACTTTATTTTGTCTCAACTATCAGCTTTCTTTTCCTTTCTTTTTTTTCTTTTCTTTTCTTTTCTTTTCAACTTTATATGAATTTGTATTGTACCTTACAAGAAGTACAATAAAACTACAAATTAAATACACAATGACTTCAAATAAACTGAGTACTTGCTCTGGTTGCTCTGCTAGCAAACTGAATATCTGGGTTTCAGACTGTTGGTCAGACAGAAAAAAAACATAAAAAACAAAACAAAGTAAGAAAAAAACACATGCAGATATATTTAAAAGACTGCAGCTCAGCTCCCTCTCATATGTCTGCTGTCCTGTTGCTGGAGCAACATCTGTGTTACATCATTGTGCCATACTGTACTATCCAGGCTGATATCATAAAACACAAATATCTTTTTTTTTTCAACTTTTGTATCAGATTTTCTTTCATTATCACTCTCAGCTGGTTGTCACCATTTTTTGAATGAAGTTCATCATGTGAGGGCGAGTCAGAGAACCCTCTTATTAAAACTACAAAGAATGATTCTTGCTCCAGATACACGAGGACATCAGGTGAGACTCAGCTGTTATTTCTCTCATTTTGAACATCTTTTCATGCTGCATTTTGTGTCTGTGAATCTTAATCCAGTTCAAGGCGGCCTGCATAAGAAAACTCTTTGTTCTTGCATAGACCAGGGTTTAGATGTATGAAAATAAAAAAAAAACAGGCATTTTGGTTCAGGCTCTCTGTTGTGCTGAGCTACAAAGCAATTGTTATACAGGCCTACGCTATCAAGGGGAAAAACATTAAACAGATGCCATGCTAGCATGAGACAAATTGGCAATTAAGATTAAATCAGAACTGCCACTGTTTCAGTGGTTGGAGAAAAACAGTGAGGAATGTGCAGATTTGCAGCTGATGATCTGCAGAGTCACATTACATGATTCCTTCTGACAAAAAAATAATGGAAAAAATGCTGATTTCAGCCACTCGTAGAGAGTACCTCAGAGTGTTTTATTGTGCTGCACGAGCAGATTTGCATTATTTCTCTCTGAAAAACAAATAGACGTATATCTCAGGCTCAGACAAGGTCATCTTCATATCCCTTATGCTGCAAATCCAATCTCCTATGTAATGGTTGTGAGAAGTGATTAGTGGCAGAGGACCCGTCACATAGAGGACTCATTTCACCACCCACACGTGGCAAACATCCAGCTTCACACACACAAACAGCCTCTGAGATTATTCACGTGACTGGAGTGGCTCTGCTGCTGCTGTGCATTCCCTCTGCACAATACGAGTGTGTCGGCGCGACTCCTGCATTTTTAATGGCAACGTTGGAAGGAAGCAGTCAATGTCCAAGGCAAACTAATAGCTCCAATTTCACAGTGAGGATTCTTCAAACTCTTGGCACCTACAGACATCAATTTTTGCCAGCTCATCATTTGTAAGAAAAAGGAGGCTTTTGTTACAGAGAGAGGAATTCATTTAAAAGAATTCAATAAAGAGATATGCAGGCTTTCATTCCAGAGGAAAGAAATTATTCATGCTTTTATTTGTTTTGCATTTTGAAAATGCAATTATCTGTCATTTAAGTCCTCTGATGGCTCCCAACTTTGCCGATAGTCCTGTGTACTTTAATGCGTCTGAGTGTTTGCATGTGTCTGGGCGTCAAAGTTTTCACATGCAGGATGAATTCAAAGTGTCAGGCTTTACCAGGGGACATGATTCGCTGAAGAGGTCACTGAAGGAACTTTGGTGTACCATTGCAGAGATTTGCTAAGAGGTGGATTTTAATGTCATGCATCCAAATGTCAGCCCTCACAATCTTTCACAGCCTTGAAAAACAGTACTAGGCTATTATGACTTGAAAGGGCAGCGTGGTGAGGAAGGTTTGTTTGGAAAGCGTTTATCAATGAGAACCAGCTTCTTTATTTGTTAATTTAATCAGGGCCAAAGCTGATTTAAGGTAATGCACAAAAACACATGATAAATCGCTGAAATCTTGTGTGGTGAGGGAAATCCGAAATAAAGCATGATGAGAAAAGAAGATGACACAGCAAGACAGAATAAGTCAACAACATTACTTAGATTATCTGTTACCCTAAGCTGCACTCTAAATTTGAATTTTTATGGGACAAGAGAGGACTGCTGTGATGTTGTCTTAGGTTGTTGTGGCAGCATAAAATGTTGAAAGAGAAAACCTTTTTTATGCACTAATCCTAAAATTCAATATGATATATCTGATCATTAAAGCCATGCTAACGTTTTAACTTTTCTTTTTTCTTTGCACCACAAGCACATCAAAACATTTTTTCATTACCCCAAATCTTTGGTTTATGATCAAACACCTGTGAAACATACAACATGTTGATCAGTCTCAGAGTGCTCACATGCCTCATTGAGATAGTGAAAATTATAATAATTTAACATCATTGTGTTAGCACTGTGAGCAAGTAACAACAGCCAGGCAGACCTGTTAGCAGGGTCACAGGCTCTCTCAGTGTGGTTACATATTCAGTGTTTTTACCATTATACTTCAACTGGAAAACTTGTATATATTTGGATGATAGTGAGAAAAATATGTTAGTGGGAATAAAGGATCCAACCAACCAACTGTCCGACTGTTAAGTAACTATCAAACAACAACTTCAATAACTTCAACCCTCAGTCAGTTAATTAATTTTAGGTCGGTAAAATTGTGCACAGACGTTTTTTTTTTGTTTTTTTTTGGTGCCATTATGATCCTCTTCTCATTTAAAGCAGTAGCTCCCTCTGGAGACATGCTGCTTCAGTGGTTAAAACCTGTCAATCATGCACACTCAGATTTGAACTCCACTGTGGCCTTTTCTATAAGGATAGTGCACGTTGTCACTGTGCACTCACATGGATTTCCTCTGGGTGTTTCCTCTCTGTGACCAACAACACGCACGTCAGGAGTGAAGCTGCCGACAGGTACACAAGCATGAGCGTGAATGATTGGCTGTCACTGTGAGGGACTGCTGACCTGTCCGCAGTTTTTTACCTGAAGCCCAATCTTTTCTTCACCCTGACCAACACAAGAGTTGGAGGAGATGAATGAAGGCACACAGGCTGCACTGGTGCAGGTGAACACCACTAGATGGCACTAAAGAATCAACAAATATGACCTCTTTGCACTTTGTTGGAAAATAAGTAATTCATAATTTTATTGTGATCAGATACTGTAAAACACAGTGGATCAAAGTGCACAGAAGAAACAAAGGGTCTGTACATAGAGGTCCAGCCATGCTATCAAGGAGTGGACCATCAAGGCCAAGCTCATCTTCCACCATCTGGCACAGAGTTTACAGCATCTCAGCCAATTTTCACAATGAATGTATTCAGGAGGGCAGCAGGGAGTGTTTCTCCTCATAGACATATCTTCCGAAAGTGACACTAGTCAGAGAGATACTGATGAAATCTACTACACACACACTATTCAGAGCAAATGCCAAGCAGTAAAGATTAGATTCTGTCATCTGAGCATCTTTTGTGCAGTCCTAAATCATGTGCGCACTGCATGACAGCACAGGTGGCGGAGAAGCTGGTGGCATTTTTGCTGAATTTATTTCTGAAATCTACCTGACCTACAGAACATGTGGCTCATTGGAGGGGAACAGGGGCTGAAAAGGCCTGAACATGCAAGCCATGCAGTTTCACATTAGTGCTTCTTTCACACCTTAGCAATCAGTTATCCACACAGAGCAGTGACATCCAGTTACTAATGTACAAGTGTCCTAGATTTGCACATTTTTCACACACACTCACATATAGATGGAAAGTTCTTATTTCGATAAGAAATAAAGAGGATTGCATGGTAAAGCAGGGACAGGACTGGGATGGGCCTATATTCACACAGCCCTGGTTCACTGTTTACATGTTACTGAGAAATCCTTTCGGTCATATGTGTTTTAGTTATATCACTACACAAACACCAGCTCACAAAAACAATGAAGTGTTTCCACTTTGCAGTGTTTGCGCTTCCCTGATTGTGGCCACAGTAATCAACATTCATATAATTTAATTTCTAATTTTTTAATTTATATTTTTACAATAGTTTGTTTTGCACCATGATGGTCAACCTGTGTCGATTGTCATGAAGCTCTTCATGGGAAACTCTGACAGACTTCAGTACATAAGTCTGTTGTTTTGTATATTACTTTCATGGGCACACATCATATATTTTCCTATGGCACATTAAATGTAGATGATCAGGGTCTTAATGTTCAGTTTTTGTTCTAACTGTTTTAAAGGTGTCTGTATTTCAGCCTATTCAAAATATTAGAAACAGCTGTCAGTTAAACACAACAGGACCCAACAGCAGCACAAAGCACAGCATCCAAAATTACCATAAAAATGAATCAACTCCTCTCTGTTTACAAACTCACTGGTGTTGTTCTAGCTGTGATCAGCTTATTGGATTTACCCAGATAATGTTTTGGTAATGTAGACCATTTATTGCAGTATTAGAAACCCAAATATAATGTTTGGAGTACACTGATAGAGACCAGGACACTGTGGCATATAAACACCTTATCCAGGTTTGTTAACCATCTTATAGTGGCTAAGACAGCAAAAGATGAAGATTCGCCTGCAGACAGGATCAGTACCCTTGATATGATCACATGTAAAGGTTTTTTTAAAAAAAAAATAAATAATTTTTTCATGTTAACAGCATATCCAGACCATAATCAAAAACAGGCGAAGGCTCAAACTAATACCATAGATACTTAACCACAATTTGATCAGTCATGAATGATGACACAGGATGCAACAAATACATAGGTTGAATTTTACAAATCCAAGTTGTCTATTGTGATTATTTGTTGTTTATTTTCATAGATAAATCATAATAATTAAAACTAGTAACACATGTTAACACTGAGTTTTAACAAAGACTGAACACAATGATCTTCATGAGAGCAGAATTTATTGCAGGACTGTTTTGTGGCATTCGTTTTAGCTGGGTGTGGTTCATAAACTTGAAAATACTGAGAAAATAGGTATTTAGGATTTACAAACTTTTGTACTTTAGATTGCAAATCAACACGTTTCTCCTGCCCATTTCCGTAGCACAAACATAACTGTACTCCAGAATGATTAAAAAGGTACAAAATTGTTACAAAGAGTGAGACAGAGACTGGGAGTGTTACAGTATTACAGTGTTACAGTGTTACTGCGCAGTGTAATTTCCTGCCACTCCCTTCAATCTTATTCTCTTCCCTTGTTTAACATATTTTTTATTATCTGTGCAGCTGGTTGCTATTTAATTAATATCCTTATATGCTAAATAATAACACTGTAACTTGCAGGCCGAGGCACAAAGAAACAGCACACTGTTTGCCCTTTCATACACTGGTATTTTTTTTGCACTTTTCGAGTGCAGTTTAGTTCATGAAAGCTTTATATGGTTAGACTGACTCATATTTCTTTTCAGTAGAAATTCAAGCAGGTTAAATCTGACAACAACAGGAGAGGACAGAGGAGAGCAGCAGCAACAGTATTAGAGCAATATAAATAAGTGAGGAGTGTAACTGCCTGTCAGAAACGAAGATTTAAAAAAAAAAAACAATACAGGGTCTTCTTTTGTCTTCATGTGTCTGTACAGGGTTTGTTGGCATTGCTGTTTTAATTGAGAATCTCATATGTGATGCTCCCAGAAAACATGTCAAGTCCAATATCATGTAATGAGGCCATTACATTAAATTAAAAATACAACACATAGACCCACCTGCATTAATATTTCACCTGGTGACCCATTTATTGTGAGTGGAATAGGGACTTCAGCCTTACATTATAATGTAAAATCCCACCGCAGCTCCTGTTCTCTTGTATCGGTGGCCGACAGTCTGTTCCAGTGAGACTCTTACCTGAGACGCTGGGACCTGCTCTGAATTAGACTTTGTAATTTATCAGGGAAACGCATGACGATTGAGTTGACATTACATTGATTCTGAACCAGGTGAATTTAAGAGTTGTTCTGAGGAAGTTTTCCATTATTTAAAATATTTCTTGTTAAAATGGATGTGACTTTGGCCTGAAATGAGTCACCATCAACGGAGCTTCATCTGTTCACCACGTTGGTGACCTCAGAGTAACAAACTACTTTTTTATGTTTTACAAGAAGTTGGAAAAAAATTAAACCTTTGATCTGTTAACTTTTGTAATAAATGCAGTGTAAGTACCTACAGCTGCTGAAATCCATATTTTCAAGCTGATATTGCATCAAATGGCAGATGTGTGTGACAGATTTTGCTCATAGTCAATTACAGCCAGGATTTGCCTCAGCTTTGCAGTCTTTGGTGTCATTTTATTGTTTTGGTTTTCTTGTTTTTTTTTCTTTTTTGTTTTTATTCCCTCTCCATGTTGTAAGCATGAACATTGTTTCCTTTTGAAGGAAAAAGAGAAAAAAACTACCACACAGCAGATACAAACAACACAAAAACAAAAACCATGTGTTAATGGTTAGCATAATAAAATTTCTTTGATTAAAATAACTGGTTTTGTTGTTGAAACACTGCTGTTAAATGTTCATTGGTAAAAACACTGGTTTTAGTCGCCAAAAAAGATGGTGGAAAATCTGAAAAGTATCTTCTTAAACGTGCAGTGTGTAGGATTCAGTGGTCTCCACACATCCACACATCCTCCCTTTCCAAGCCTATAGGAGAGCCTATGGTGGCTAGGAAACTAAGAAGAAAGAGGCAGTCCCTCTTTAGAGCAAATGTTTGGGTTCGTCTGTTCTGGGCTACTGAAGAAACATCCCTGTGCAACATGGCAGCTCCCTCTTCGCTGTCTTGAAAAACACCCCTTGAAAAATCTTCTTTCTGCTCACAAGTGGTTTGACTTATCACCTTAGAGCAGTGATGTTAAAGTGTATGATACAGGCCTTCAGTCACAGAGGGAACAGAAAAGTCTATTAGTTCAAACTCACATATAGACAACAACTCACACACACACACAAACACACACACACACACCTCCATGAGTTACTTGTAAGACTATGGAAGAAAACTGGATGAAACTAGAGAGAGCATGCAAGCAAATCTAGTGTTGCAGAGCGTTTATTGTGTTTTAGCAATTGTTATAAAAGATAAATCTGTGAGAAAAAAAGAGAGAAAATGTTATAGTGTTACTCATACTAATCTTTTAACTTTGAATCCTTAGGTTTTTACAGTACAGCATCTTGCCTCTCCATCAAAAAACATTAAAAAAAACACTTCAGCAATGGTGAATGAGTGATCAGAAACAGACTGGATTACATTTTTTACCCTCAAAATTATTTTTATTAAAGGCTAAATTTGTTTGGGTCTTTTTTGTTGTCTTTTTTACTTGACTCCTAAAATTTCCATGAGTATTACTGGGTTTACTCACATTTATTCAGTTGGATAGGATAGAGGCTTGACTTTGGGTCCCTGTGTTTGAGATAAAACAGCTAAAGCAGATAAAACAGTCTTGTAAAATGCATAAATATGTCTCCCATTTTAACTGTCAAAAAACTTACATGCTGTTGCTGTGGAAGTCTTTGTGTTCAGAGAGGTAAGAAGTCATTATGTATCATAAGTATTATACGAGAACCTGTCAAATGGCTTATATATGGCTAGTATATAGCTGATGTTTGGTTGCCAGGGGGCGCCACTGAGCGGGTCAGGTGGGTAAATGCGCTCCTTCAGCTTTTACTACTGTGTGAGAGACGCATGGGAAGGAGCGACACACACTCGGTGAGGTACTGTTAGTGGAAGAAGTGGTTCAACAGAGAGACGAAAAAGAAAAAGAAATAAAACCTGAGTGTTTTTTTTTTAATCCTCATCCGGTCTGCAAAGTGAAGGCGCGCGGAGCCGCTGCGCGATGTCAGCCGCAGTTTGCAGGCGGGATGAGGAGCGGAGAGGAAGCTGTTTACACACGTCGCCTCGCTGGTTTCTCTTAATTGTTACCTGAAGACAATTAAGCGGCAGTCGAGGAGCGCAGAGAGTGTTTGGTGTCAACTTAAACGGAGCTCCCGTCGGCTGGAGCAGCCGGTGGATGTCGCGCCATGGAGATAAAGACGAGACTTCGAGCCATACTGATGCTGATATGGATCATTGAAGGTAAGCTAATTAATTCACCTGACGGGCTCTGCTGTAAGCGGCTGAGAGTCAGTTTGTTAGCACTTTGGAAAGTGAGCAATATCTGCTAAAACCCCATTTATTAGAAAGAAACATGGTTTCTCATCACTGTCAAGGAAGCATCTGTCTCTTGAAAGCCTCTTCTGTCACCAAACTTCAGTTAGCTTACAAAGTCAAAAAACTACACACTTCTCCTTAAAACTCTCGGGACGAGCTGACGAGCCAGGGTTAACTGTTATGAATTGACCCGATAAAGCGTGATGACCGTGTGCTGTTTGTACTGTACATGTTTGACATGAAGCACTGTCTGCATTGACAGCAGAGTTCATTCTACAATACAGACTTTCAATGAGTGTAAATGTATTCAACTTCATTACTTACATTCATATTTTTGACACCTTGCTCAGGGGCGTTATTCTGAAAAGCCCCCTCCCTCCTTCCTGCAGCGAAATTTTGAATCCAAATGCAGGAGCAAACACACTGACAATTCATGAAATATGTAATTTTTATTTCTGTGGCTACTGCCTCTCATGGTTTTGACAGAGGTCCCCTTTTAAGTACACAGCTAAGTACTCTTCATCTTAACAGGGTATAATGTTGTTGCATGGTTGAATGCTCTCAAATATCAAGGAAGTTAAATGTTGTTGCTTTCTTTGATTTCTTTTGATGGTTATTGTCCCTTGTGAGGTTAAAAATAACATTAAAGCACAAGAGTCTACCTGAACAAGCAGGATGTTCTGGACCAGAAATCACAGCAGTCGTTAGGTGAACATGATGGTCATACAGGTTTTAAGTCCTGCACATAAAACGTGTACTGGGTGATCTGCATGCATGTATTAAGCAATTAATGCGGTAATCAATTGATCAATTTTTTAATTATTTGGCATAATAACTCCTTAATAAAGCTAAAAAAAATAGCAATTGTTTGGCAAAAGAAAAAACACAATTCCGATGTTTTGCACAGCTGGTAGTCAGAAACATTTGGATGTGGAGGGAGTTTTTGTCATATTTGTCTGTTATTCATCAGTTTGGACTAAAAACATTTCATTTGGAAGCAAAACCGAAAACTGCTGAGTGCCATTACTTTTGACATAAGCACAAACAAAACACAAAAATATTGAGAGGATGTGTGAAATCAAATTAATTATCCCTTTTCCTATCAGCACA
>JAPZDZ010000024.1:17580153-17590158 GCA_029783805.1 Acanthurus tennentii
GTTTGGAATCATTCAGTCTCTACTCAAAGAAGCCTTGAAGGCTCTTCTGACCGGGCCAGTCTGGTTTCCATCATCCACGCTGCTGCATCATTTCTTCCCAGATGTTGATGTTCCTGCAGTGTGGAAATCAGAGATTGTGTTAGTATTTGTTTGGCTCAGTTATACTGAGGAGAAGAATTGAAACGAGACTAAAACCAGTCATCATGACACTCCTTAACTTACTTATAAAACCTGAAATTTTTTAAGAAAACACCTTAAAAATTTGGAGGACACCCGATTTGAAATCTTTGTTCTATTTGTGAGCTCCTGCATGGGCTCAACTTTGCTGCCATTTGATTTGGTGTAACTGCTAATTGGAGCAAAACAAATGAATAAAATTAGACAAGCAACTTCAGCTGCTTCCTGCTCAAACGATCGAATGGATTTTCTCAGTTTGCAAGATGCTTTTTTTTTTTCTGACAGCAGCTAAGCCTGTCAAAGAAACCCCAATCCTGCCTGTCAGAAAAGTCATGATTAGTTCCTCAAGAAGCAGCGGCACAAAAACTGTGTTTACCATCTGTTTGACTTCACATGAGCAAAGTAGATCCAGCTGGTATTGATTGAACGGAGCAGCTCATTGGCTTTGCATGAGAAGACCCGTAGCTAATTGACCACTACGCACGAAAATAAATCTCTTAATGTTTAGCTTCCTGCAGAATCCTTTTGTTATTTATGATCTGAGACCGACACTAAACATTTTTTTAACGTTCTAGTTACACTATGCATTATGACTGTGATTTTACACATTACTGCTGCCCATCAAACTGGCCAAAGGACAGTGAAAAGTTGACTTGGCTCCTTGCAGTCCAGATGCAGTTATGCTAGCATGCCAACATCAGCACCCTCTTGTAGAGATACTTTTCTTAATGACCCTAGCCATAAAAATATTGTCATGTCCTGATTGTCTTCAGTGATGGCTGGTTCATAATGAGATGGGAACCATCTTGGCTCTGGTGAAAGCTGATGTCTGCCAGCCAGCTATATCCCATTTCAAAGAATAACTCACAGAGCTTAGGCTAATTCTGATTATGTATCGCATGATTAACTAAACAAGAAATTAGTGGGTCAGGGTCCAGCATTGAAACAAACGATGTTTCCAGCAGGGAGCTGAATGGGAATTAACTATCAGTGTAAAGCTCCCCTTTGGCTGGCCTCATCAGCTACCAGAGAATGGCAATAAAGACTCTTTGACATCCACAGATCTGGAGGATATGAGGGGGAACACAAAGTCAAAGACGCAGTCAATCAAACAGTGAAAACATCTCGTACTATCCGACTCTTACGACGCACCCATGCTGTGATTTCATATTTGTCACTGCAAGGCAGCGTCAGTTTTAAAAGGCAGCTTACAGTTTTATCTTTAACCTTGTTTTAACATCTGAGGTGCTTCCTGACACCTTACATTTGAGATGGTTTGGCGTCACGATTATCTGCTCTGCACAGCTCGCTTGTTTCTTCCATTTACCATAAAAATAGTCAGACCTTCTTTTTTATTTGTCTTGCACGTAGGGCTATGCTGTCTCTGTGCTGCCGTAGTGTATGACTCCTACAGTATACTCTCACTGTGCCGATCAGTCCACAAGTAACTGAGTGGATATAAACACAGAAACTTTGATTATTTTTGTCAATCCACAATTCTTAAGAGTTTCTTTTGGACATGATACCTTCAATGCGTTGACAAGAAAAGAGATTCTTATTCATATGAATGAATGTAGTATGGATATTATGGTCCATCTGTGCTGACATGGTGGAAATCAGTCAAATCATCTGACAACCAGGCTGTTGATCATTCATGTTAATCCGGCACCTTGACATCCCATCACACTGAAGGCCACCAATTCAACGTTACACTGAGGTTTAATCCATAGACTGTTAAAAGAGCTGTTGCCTTGTTTCCAACAGGACAACAGGGCACCAAAGATCAGCGTCATAGAGACAGCACGCAGGGGTCTGCTGGTTTAAACACTGTTCTTAAAATTTTCATGATGAAACGCTTCATTTTTGGTCTTTTTTCTTTAGATTTTAAATTAAAAGGGATAATAGTTTAGTGTGTTATGTCTCTGAAGTTTTTTTTTTCTATTTTTAAAATCTGCTTAAAAAACAGTATTAGTTAAAATACTCTGTCTGTCTTATCGTTACGTTTTTATTCTGAAACAAGAAAAGTGAAATAATTTTTCTCACTGTTCTTGTTTGAAATGATACTTTTTCTAATTTTTGTATTTTTGGTTTCTTGGAAAACAGGGCAACATTAGTTTTTGTGTGACAACATTAACACGTGGTCATGGATATTGGTCCAGAGAACATACAAATATACGTAATTAATTTCATATATTATTAAGATTAAGAAACTGCTCATAAACAAAACAGCCAACTATGATTTTTAAATGAGTATGGAACTTATTTATTTTCTTAAGTACATCACAGTGATAATCAGGCTTTCTGAGTCTTATGTTAACTGTCTTGCCATCTCATAAAATATGTTCACACATTTTTGAATCGCATTTTTTTAAACAATATCATATTTAGGGATTAAAACAGAATTTGAGCAGACATACAGTTTAGTAAAATGCAACCCAGATTTTCTGTTTGAACCGAGCAAATACATTCAACATTGTTAAGCATTACTATCTGCAAATTGGCGACCCAATAAAAAGGGTCTGTGACCCATTTTGGGTCTTAGCCCCGAGTTTTGGAAACGCTGCACTAGGTTTTTGGTCTAGTCTTCAGTGCACTACAGTGCAGGAAAATGTGTTTTGCTTCGTGAAAAAGACTCACAAAAAGTTGAAAAGCTAGTTAAACTTAGGAATTTTGGATATCCATATTATTAACCAGAATCAAAGAAGGTGCGTCACTTTTCTGTCCTCCTGCAGGCTGATAAGCTAAGTAACATTAAAAGCGAACACATGAGCTATCTTTCTTCCTGCAGTCTGCTGCTGAGGAAACATCCTGATGCTGTCCTTTCTCTGACTCACTTTACTGAGCTCGATTTATCTTCTCTGACTCAAAACTGGTGAGTTGCCACCCATGAACGGGTACATTTGTTACGCTGACGCATATTGTAGTGTGGGTGTTTGACAAGGCGGCCTAATTGACCACAGTCCACTCTGTGTGCCACGAGCACGCAGGAGACCCCTGCAGAGGGTCCACACACTGATTAGAGGCAGAAAGAGCCGGAGTTACCTAAAGGATTCTCTCATGTATATGTAGGTCAAATTAATTGGCTCGCGTTCACCACACAATAAAGAGGACAGCGGTGCTCAGATTTTGATGTTCCCACACACACAACAGCTGCCACATGCTCAGCTTCACACTGCATCTGGTGACAGTTACAGTAGTGGAGGCTGACAGGTGTTGATTTGAGCTCCGCATGCCTGCTTATTGAGCTAATGTGGCTCTGAGGCAGGTGATCAAAACAATTTGAATGTGCTGAGTGAACTTTCATGGATGTGGGACTCAGTTAACATTGACACAGTGAACATTTTGAAATTCCCTCAAGTTTTACAGTCCTTCTTATTTTCCCGCATGTGCCATCACAGTCACAGCAAGAAATGGTTTTTATTTATATTATGCATGCTCAACAACTTGTGTTTTCCTTTAAGCAATGAAAGTGATATAATTATATTTCAGCCATGCACATTTTAGCTGATGCACTTTAAATGAGAGATACATGTTTCCCCCAAAATCGGACGGAAAACATGGCACACGCTGTTACTCGGGTTAACAGAAAGTAATCAGCATTTTTCTTGCTGAATTTCTTGCTCTGTCCTGTACTGCATTAGGGATGTGCTGTCTACAGCACATTTTAACAGTCCAATAACACTCATCGCTATGCTTATTCAGAAAGAAATATTTTCAGAGTGACTCAGACACAAACTCTGAGGATAGAAGCGACATGTGAACATCACTCACATCCTGACTGTAATATCTGTTTTGTTTAATTATGGTCCATTTTAAAGAAAATCAAGTTCTTTTCCAAGCAGAAAGTTGCTCATTCTGTCAATAATCAATCAGGCTGAAGATGCTTGTCAATATTAGTCTAGATGGTGAGCTTATTTGGCTGGAAAACTATTGAGTGAAAATGCGTTGGAAAGCAATTGACCTAAGATGATGCACAAAGCAACACATTGACTCTGATAAGAGTATGTATGTCTAAATTTTAAAAGAATTTCTAATCCTTTTAGACCTCTACCTCTATTTTGACATGTCTTTTCTGTGCAAATGAATGGTACTTTCCTAAGGTTTGTAATTGTTTGCACCAGTGGGGAGCCACCACAATAACTGATATGTAATCCCTTGGGGCAATGACAACCTAAAATTTTCTTTTTTTGAGACTCACACGCTCAAGTTTAAATTCAAATTTTCAAACAACATTGCTAAAAAGATCTCTAGAGATTTCTGTAATTCTGTTAAAATATAAAATCCTTATTGTTTGACCAGAAATTAAGTATCACAGGATTTCAGAGTGAGAATTTCCTTGACCAGCATTGTGTTACCAGTCAAGTAATTTGAGTTTTTGCACCTTTTTTGAAAATTCCCTTTTGTCTTGAATCGGCGTCAGCATCAACTCCAAAAACTCAGTATTTCAGTATTGATATGCGTTGAAGTATAATGAAGCACAGGCTAACTGAGGGACACGTAAAGCTGCTGGTGCTGCAGCTTGTCGTGTGTTGTTTCACCTGTGGTCACCTCTCCATCCGTACTCCATCTCCATGTGACTAATGATGTGACCACTGATGACCGGTCCCGATTTGTCTACACAGAGATGAGACTGTGAGCACATGTTTCAGTTCTCCCACTCTTCCGTTTAGATTCATTTTGTGCTTTATAGTCTTACATCAGCCTACGGTTCTATCAAAGCACCTGATTCACAGATGTTCTGCAAAGGAAAAAAGCATGCAATGAGCTGTGTTGCTCTTGTTCCAAGCTGCCGGTTTCCCTGCTGATTGCAGCCTGTAAATGATGCATCTCTGAGGAGTTTGTCACTTCCACCCCAGGCGTAGGCGAGGGTCTGGACCATTTAGACCAGGTGCACCCTGGGAAAATGGCACTCACTAATGAGGTACATTCCCTTTTAAATGAGACCTTCACTCTGGGTGGAAACCAGTGAACTTCAGAGAACAGGCAGCCAAACACACACACACACACACACACATACACAATGCGAGGCCTCTAACTGTCGTCACCAGCAACATTTGATTTGCCCAGAGAGGATTTATCTTGAGGTCTGAGACAAAGAAATCCTATTAATGCTGGTGCTCATGGCTGGAGCAAGCAGTTCTGCAATTCATCACAATTACGTAGAAAAGCATTGTCAAAACATTAATTGCCTGAAGGCCACTGCACTGAGAGAGAAACCATAACCTTAAAAATCTTTTATCAGCAATTTAAAATGCTTTCATCCAAAGAGGAAGATTGATTTTCAAAGGAAAGATGTGTGAAAATTGCTGGTCTGCAAAGAAAAAATAAATGATTTTTTTTTTACTTCTTAGTGCAGGTGGGAACTGGGCTGTCGGTGGCAGCAGATGAGTTTTGCACTAAGACTCTAGAAGATTATATTCCTGTTCGGCTGTAATAGTAAAGCAATAGGAGATGAGATTTTTTTTTTCTCCCGAGGTGTCATAGGGTAGGATGGGTTTTCTGCTGTGCTTTTCCAGTGATACGTTAGTTTTAAAATGGTGGATGATTGCTCTGTGAAACTGGTGCATTTTCCTATGTGTAAAGGTAGGAATTGTTGTGTTTGGATGCAGGATGGTTTTTGTCCGGGCCACAGTTGACAGATTAGTATTCATTGAAGAGTGAGAAGCATCCCTGCTCCTTTCTCCTGTTGCTCGACTGTCTCGCCAGATGGAGGGGAGGGTTGTTGTGGCCAGATTAATGCTGTCATCTGGTTTTAGGTGTAACCTGGCCTTACAGGCTTCAGGCTTGGTTATATGAGGCTAAAGAAGGTCCCTCGGGTCAATCCTGTGGCAGGCAGGCAAGTCAAGCAAACAGACTGCAGTTACTGCTCCTTACAGATTAAAACTGCATTACGCTGGGACTCCGTAATGTTACTCCCTCTCATGTAATGCACTCCTCAAGGAAGCTTTCCTTTCCATTTTTTCTTTAGTGAGGACGTTCCTTTTTTCCCTCTATTTATGAGGACTTGTCTATAAACAGTTTAGAGGAACTGAGGTTTACACATCTTGATAGAGTTCATTTGTCGGTCCATTTTGTTCATTGTTCATTTTCTCAGACAGTATTAACTTGCTATTTTTTTTATCAGCTGAAACGGAACTTTCTGCATTAATCAAAGAGTTGAAATGCATGTGCATGCAAGAAGCGGTGAAACTTATCTCCTTCCACTTCAGGCCATGAACTTATCAATCATCCCTCATCTTGTTTTTTTAGTCAACTGTTTTGATTCAGACTGAAAATCTCAAGAAGTCCTCTTTATTTTTACTAGGGTTGACATTTTTGGTTTAGAGGAAATATCTGCACATCTAAATGATGGATTGAAATTTGTTGCAAATATATTTGGAGTCCTTAGTTTTATTTTAAATATTATTTTAGTTTCTGGTTATCAGGTCTTGTTGTGAGCAGTCGAGTACAGGAGCCATTTTTTTTTCTACCAAACTGCAGCAACCATCTGAAATACACTGAATAATGAAACAATAATCTACTCAAGGACAAGAGGCCCATTTTCATGACAGTGCGGGATGTAAACTTCAGTAGCACCCTCCTTGTCTGAGCTGTAACAACAGCAAGCTTAGTTAGCTTATTTGGCTTAGTTAGCTTGTGTCTTGTGAGTGGATTCATGTTTATTTCTGTACAGTGATGTGAAACAAATGGCAACAATGTCTGTAGATAAACTTGAGTAACCGGGTCATGATATCCGAAATATATTATTCTGTCTCTTTGTGGACATCAAACCAATTTTTTGCATACAATGACAGATTATAGTTTTAAGGTAACATTTTTTTGTGCTTTACCTCACCTGGTTACCATGTATGTTACATCATATCCCCCAGCAATAGCCTTTGTCATTCTTGTAAATATCCTCACTACATTTTCCAGCCCTCGGGTGTTTTTTCACAGCTGTAGCGTCGATTCAGTTTGTGGATCAAATTTTCCCTCTCTGTGGTCCCTCTGGTGGGGAGGCAATTGCCTTTAGAATTAATACCTTGAGGTGTAGATGCTCAGAATAGAAACAACCCACCAAGCAGAGTACCGGGACAAACAGTGTTTTATAATCTGAGTGATCTGTCAAACCCTGGAATAATTGGCTGTTTGGGATGACTGAGAACTGAAGCCAGGCAGTGTCATGACCTTACATCACTTAAAGTGACACTGCTGTCTATAAGCATCTCCATTAATATGGCGAGGGAGGCCTAATAAGAGAAATTTCTCTTCACCATTGTCACCATTATTAGCCGTTCTGCAGGGGCTGTAGTTCTGTCAAGGTGAGATTCATATCACATTAGTATTTTTCTATTTTGTGCACTCACATATTGTGGAGAAATTTATTGTATTTAAGTCCCCGGTTAGTAAGGAGCAGAACTATATCACACTGTTTCTGTGTCACCGGCATATTCTCTCAGAAAATATGATCAAAACACACAAAAAAATCACAAAGAGGCTGCCGTGCAGGAGTTCAAACGAGAAACATTAGATCAAATAAAAAGGGATTTGCATTTTGCATCAAACGCTGTTTTTCTACATGGAACTGCAGTTTACCAGTTACGTGAAAGTTCAGTGAAATAAAGTCAGCTTTTCATCCTGTGACTGCTTCTCATGTCACTGACACGGAAAAATCTTTGCCCAGGCTTTCCTTATATTTTGGGCTTATGCTAGCGATGTTCCCAAAATGCATTGACAAAAATTCAAGCTGTTTGAATAGCATCAGTATCTGCAGGCTAGGAAGCATATGTTTTACTTAAGTATCACATAAAGGTTTTTTGTTGTTGTTGTCTGTTTGGGAGGAATTGTGACAATGATTCCTCCTCTTGACCACCGCATTAATTTCCCATTAATTATCTGTTGTGTTTCAGTTGTTGGTGGTTTGTGTTTTGGTGCTTTTACACACATTTGTTAGACAGCCATCCTTCTTGTTTGAGAGAGTCATTTTTTTCAAGAGCTCCAGTTTCATTCAGACATATTAAATGTACAGCAAATACAAATAGTATACTACCAACACCGTCCTCTGACAGAATCCATGTGTAGTTAAATTATCTCAGTTTTCTATAATTTGGGGCAAATGTCCTCACATAATACATTGCGCACTACTGCTGATTTTTTTTATTTTCTCAATTAGTTCACAAGAGACATGGGTCATACAGAGCATAAACATGTTATCATGTTTTAACAAACAAAGCTCCATTTTAACTCCACTTTCCCCCAAAAAAAGGCTGATTATCATTCAAACTGTACCACTTACACAGTAACAAGGAGGCAAAGCTGTTTGAATCTGCATCTTTACACCTTCTCTGAAAATAGTCACAGGAGTGCTGAAAATTGCTTTCTGGTGTTTCTTATTAACCTTGTTATTAAATTAACCTGACTTGTATCCAAAATCATGAACTGCTTTGTTGGCAGGCAGACATGCATTACGTTACATGTGTCAGGATCTATAGAGCGAGTCTTACCTTATGTGGTTTTCTTCAGGAGGTGAATTTGCTCATTTCTATTTCCAGCCCAGAGGTTGGTTGGTCCTCTAAATTGATCTTGCGACACACAGCTGCTTCTAAGAAACCTGCTCAGACCTGATAAGCACAGTAGCCATAGCGCCTTCACTGGCAAAGCTCAGACATCAAATATGCTTCATTTCGGATGGGGAGTCATAAACTGTCTCTGGTATCAGGTCGACCACTAAAATATAGAAATGAGACTGTAGAAATGAATGAGTTCTGTTAACTGCACCTCATTGTTAAAGTAGCTACAGTGCTACAGCCTCGCTGTACTCCACTGTCAAGATATTTGAAGACATTTCCCTGAAGATTAAAGAAGCTTGCAACATGTCTCTAGTTTCAATTGGAAGACAATTAAAGCTTCAGCAAGGATGACCATTTAATTTCAGTCTAAATCAACTTTTCTTCCTAACAAATGTGCCTGAGGTTTATGGCAGCAGGCTGTTTTATGGATAATTTTTACTTATATAAATGTACACTACTGATCATTTGATGGTATTTACAGTCAATAATTGTGAATTTCTGATTTTCAAGGACAGGTGATTTTCATTCACAAAGAAAATCTGTTACCTGTAGAAGAGTTTCTGTTGTTACTGTTGCTTACAGAGTAGGTCTCCAACACTGTTCTCTCTTGGCAGCAAAGCTACTGATGTCTTAAACCAATGGGAACCATTCCCAGTGAAATGGGCCAGGAGGTGCACTGATTAAGTTTGCCAAGTTGAATTCTGAGCATGTTTTAGATCTTTGCTGAGGGCCTTCAGCCATCCCGGGATAAAATCTCCAACAGATAAAAGTGAAATTCTGGCTTGAAGGAAGTGACCTTGATGACTGCAAAGATACCTGCACACATGATGTATCTCATGCCTGGTGCACACTACCAGATTTTCAAATCTGAACAGACTTCTGAAATGTGAGAGACTACAGAGGTAACGATGCTATGAATCATAAGAAAACACACCACATGTTTCAGACACAAGGCCGCACACTTGGCTTCTGTACTAAGTGATTTCAAAATTCAAAGAAGCGTATGTGATCAAATGGGACAACACGAAGGCGACCTGCCATCATTAATCAGTTTCCAGGGGTTTTGAAAAACTGCCACAGCAGCATTACAGCAGAATTGATTGGCAGTAACTGTAAAGTTTCTGTCAAAGGTATTAGCAAACAGTTTCTAAAATTCACTCTCAGTTAGCCTTGTTGTTAGTCTGTTATTGGTCTTTTCCAACTCCTGAGTGAAAATCCGGCTCGTTAGCTGCTAAATGCTCCACTGAATTTCACCAGACAGTCACTGAATGTTTCTGTG
>JAPZDZ010000024.1:17600564-17614739 GCA_029783805.1 Acanthurus tennentii
GGCTGCAGTATCAGAGGCAGCGAGGAAATTAAAAATAAGTTCTTCTTTTGTTTTTTTACACGTCCTGCTTTGTGTTTCTAATGTGCGAGGACTTTTTGGCTGTCCTTTCAGTGGCCATGATTTATGTTTTTAATCAAAGGTCCTGTGTGCAGGATTTAGTGGCACCTAGTGGTGAGCTTTCAGATTGCAAAAACACTCACCAACCCTTCCCTTCCAAGCATATAGGAAAACCACAAAACTTGCAAAAACATTAAAGGCGCTCTCTAGAGCCAGTGTCTGCTTTGTCCATTCTGGGCTCCTGTATAAACACAGAGTACTTCATGGAAGAGGAACCGAAAGCTTTTTAATTCAGTTCAGTCTCACAGCTCTTATAGTGTTGTTTTTCTAGCTGCAGCAAGGAATGAATAAGCTCAGATAAATCCTCTGTATGCTGCTACTATTGGAGATAAAACATCTTAATTTTACCAGTAACGAAAGTGGAATGTTTCTCTCCGGAGGTGTTAGAGACCCAAAACAAGCTGCAAAGAGTAAATATTGGACCTGCATTCGTCAGGTGGACAGAAAGGCCCCTCAAAATAAATTTTAATGTTGTGGCATGCCTGCTTGATGTTTAAATGAGTGACTTTTGCTAACAAGTTTACAGTATCAACTTTACTTTCTGCTTTTTATCAAACAAGATGCTAATGTTTATATAGTTTTTTTTTAATACTTATAATAGAATATTTATGCTGTGTCAAACTGAAATCAGTGAGTACAAAAATCCTCCTAAGCAGACTGGTACAGTAAAGTAGCTCCACTTTTGATCCAAGCTGCCACTTTCATGAGTGGGCTGGTGCATCTGCTGTGACCTCAAGGTGATACTGCAAAAAAACTCACAAACAAATCAAATTTAGGTGTGTTTGGTGTGTGTAAGTGTGTGTGCGCCTGGCTTCACATGTGAGATTAATTTGTGTATGTGAGAGCAAGTTTGCAGTGAGAACCAGAGGGAGGTTGTGGGAGTTTGGTGCCATGTGTGCGAGGAGAATCAATTTAAACACAATCAAAAGTTAAGAGGGATTAAAGCTACTGTGATGAGATAGCACACTCAAAATGGTTTAAAATAGCTGCAGAGATTACACTAATGTAATCCAATTTAAAGGAGCCTTCCCAAAATATTTATTATTTAAGCACCATCTGTTTGAAGCCTGTGGGGTCAGTCCAATACGCAGTTTTACACCAACAAGGCTATTTTGTTGCCCTACATTCCTTCCCTGTCCTGTCTGTCAAAAAGTCAAAGAATAACCCTGTTTTTAAAATTTATTTATTACATTTTTTGGCTCAGTCTTAATCTTTGTTCACGTTTACCCTTGTTTGACACGAACAGATCTGGGACATCAGTTTTTCGTTGGTTAAATTCCTTACTGAAGTAAAACTCAAGGTCAAACACATTTCTTAACCAGCAAGACTGATGAACAGTTATAATGAGGAAGAGAAATGTGTTACTTAAATAATTTATCATTATGTTGTCTGTTCTTGCATAGCTAGGCATTTGTGGGGTCATTTAAGACTTTGTTATCACTGCTCTGACACAGATCTGAGCTCAGCATAAAGGAAACATGCTGCAGAGATCAGACGGGCTCTGTTTCAGGCACATTAGCTGTGTTACTGAACAGAAAACTGATTTCTTTAATAATGCAGCGTTAGATTGACAGACATCTCATCATAGTGCTTGTATTGTGGTTGCTGTTCCCATCTTGATGTTTGGATATTACAGGAAATGTTGCAAAGTCAGTGAGGTGGGCTGCTTTAGAAAATTGTTCATATTGTTCAGAGCTGTGCAAGTTACTTGTTTCTCACTTAATCAAAAAAAGAAAATTAGTAGCCAACTATTTTGATAACTGATTAATGGCTTTACTCCCTTTTTAGCAAAAGTGACAAACATTTGCTGGTTTTCTTTTTCGTTTTATGATACTATTTTTTTTGTCTGTTGGTTGGACTTTCAACATCATTTGAAGATATGACTTAAAGCTCTGAAAAATTGAGGTGTACTCTGAATTTTATAAAATTATTTTTTAGACTGAACGATTAATTGATTAATCTTGAGGTAACCATCAGATTAATCGACATGAAAATACTTGTTAGTTGCAGCCCTGATACTATGTTACTACATTAATCTGTCAGGTGTTGAGTGCATTAAACAAAGAGGTGTCTTTCCTCTCTGTTTATTTAGAAGTAAATCTCCAGTGTATCAAGATAGATGATTATCTGGGACCTAAATGTAGGAGTCACCCACTTGACATAAAAGAGTGCAGACACTAATGTCTGCAGAAGTTGTTAGATTTTTACACAGATTCAGTGTTGTGGTTCCCATACATTGAAGAAGTGCAGTGATTATATAAACCGTCATCTGGTAGCTACATTAATATCATGATGACATGCATCAGGATCTGTCTGATTAATTCAACAAGCTGGTGATTAAAAAGAAGGGACAAGCCTGTGCTGCATACCATCAGCTCCACATTGTACTGTAAGAGGAGACTTTCATTAAATCACCCACTCCTAATGTTGCAAGGGTTTTTTTCCGTAAATTTATTCATACTTAATACTTTACTTTACTTACTTCACTTCATAAGGCGGCTGTCCAGTTGAAAAAAATAAGCAAAGCCTTCAAGCTACTTCAGACAGTAATCTCAGGTCTGCTGCTGCACCTGCATGTCATGCTTCTCTCACTGCAACACATGTACATGCAACACACTCTTTTATTCATGGCAATGTACTTCAGCCATTAACGCTCCGTTCTCGCTTCTGCTGCATGCAAGCTGTCAAATGGCTCACCTGAAAGCCGGTGGAGCTGCTGCCGCTGTTCTTAGATCATTTCAAAAGCATCATCTCCACCTGAGCTTCCACCTGGAGGCTCTGAGTCTGCCTCCCCCACAATCATCGCTCTGCACTCCCTGCTGTGCCGAGCTTGATGCTTCCTTGTGGGTACTGACGAGGTCAAACACCAAACAGTCATGGCGCAGCCTAAAGAAATGCTTAAAACTTTTTAAAGTGGAAAAAGTAAGTTTTGAGCAAATTATCCAGAAAGCTAAATAGTGGGTTCATCATTAAGTTAACAGAGAGACAATAAGTTTATCTGATTTAAGCAATAATGTCAAACATCCTCTGGTTCTGATTTCTCAGACTTGATAATTCTGTTTCAAGTTGTCTGATATGAATTTTTTGGCTGTCGAAAAAAGGTTTGTATTAAAAAAGAGAAAATTAAAAGTAGTGTATCTTTCCTTTAAAAGGATACAAGTCTGGAATTACCGCAGGAGCATAAGGATGTATTACAAACATGAATTTTAAACTAAATTTAATTAATAGAAAACAGCAGATTAATGACACAAATTAATCTACATGAATAAATCCGAGATAAACACAAATTACAGCCCTGATTCGGTTACCAGCTGCCTTTCATAAATTTCTGACATGTTTCAAAGAAAGACAGCTGACTAAAAATGTACATTTCCTTTAAAGAGATACAAGTCTGAAATGAGCGCAGAAGCATAAGGATGTATTACAAACATGAAGCTTCTTTCTGTGACTCCAGCACGTGTATGATTTTGGGTCAGCAGGGGGGTGAAAAAGGACATCAACCCCTCAGTTTGTAACCTGCTGCCAGGACTTCCAGACCTTTCTGTTACTGCTTTCACTTGCTTCAGATTATCAGTTCATTTTTTAGGCAGAAAGCCCACCCTTTTGGGTCAGTGGCAGAAGAGAGGGCCAGAGGTGTAAATGGAGAGTAAATCATAGCATGAGCTAGAGCTTCGGCACCGTAGAGGGACTCACATGAGAGAAAGACATGGGTGGAAGCAGAGATTACTGGGGGAGATATCGTGGGGCTGGTTAAAGAGGATCAGTTTATCTTCACACAGGCCTACATGGCTCCCTGAGGGCTCTGAGAGAGGGACTGATTTTTTATCCTCCGCTAGATCACAGCGTCGCACAGCAAAATTAGGTTGGGATGCCTTGTTAGAAGTGTAAAGAAAATGTGTTTCAGTAATAAGTTAGACACCTGTTTGTTTATTTTTGGATGCAGCTGCTCGGCCTGGTTTAAATCTACAGCTTACCTGCATTTCTCCTGTGTACACCTTATTTATTCATTAGTTGAGCCCTACACATTGAGAATTAACTGATTTAGGGGATGTGATCATTTCCACAGTGATCTTATCTAAGATCTGATGATCCCCTTTTATCACATGAATGTGCTGCCCCCTGTGGATGTTTAATGGTACCACAATGAGCTCACCTCTGATCTCTTAATTGTTCCCCAGCTTATATATGCATGACAGGGTCGACTTCTCTTTGATTATTCTGCGCAGGGTTGCAAGTCCTTAATTGCTGTTTGCAGCTAGGACTCTACCAATAGCTCATAGCTGGGATGCCCTGCAGGAAAACAAAATACATTGTTTATTCTAAAGAGAAGAATCCAATTAGCAGATATAAAGCGTGGCTTGGCTCAATGGTAGCCTTTGGCAAAATGTAATTAGGACAGATTTTACTGAGGCTGCATAGTATCATATCTGCATTCCTTTTATTGGCAGCTTTTCCTGTTATGAAGGATTTAGGTTGCCTTCATACCCATATCCTCATCTTGAACTGTCTTTATCTGTCTGTGTCTACAGCCAAACACACACATTCCAGATGGAGACAGCCATGGATTAGGGAAGATTTTCCTTCATTTAATAAACAATTGAATGACATAGTTCTGAGGATAAACCTGTTCAAAGAATCGCAATAGTCTGGAGTTAGGAGACTATGGGGCATTATCCTACTTCATTATGGAATATCTGTGGTATCATTCAGAATTACTGCCTTCTTTCATGGGGCTGCATTCACATGAAGAAGCAGCACAGTCTCATCAACCTAAAGAAAACCTGATCCTTTCGGATTGTGTCTCTTGTCCACAGTGTGTATTAATCAACATGCAACGCCTGCACAGCACTTTGCAGCATTATCCCAGGAGAGATTTCAGGCATCTTCCATGTAGACATAATCACAACTTAGTCAAAAACAAGACCTTTTTTCTCTGCCTTGTTACATAATTTTTTGCAGCACACACATGTCGGTCCGTAAATCGCTGGGCAATAGCTTGTGAAAATGAAATCGGACCACTAACAAGATTTGTGAGGGAAAACTGTTTTAAATCTGGAAAACAAGACAATTGCTCTGTACTCTGGGCTGCCGAACAATATGAATCAAAAACAGACTGATGTGACGGTGATGATCATGTTGATAAAATATTAATCTCATGTGTGCATGTCCAATTGGTGGCTTTTCAGCGGAGGTTGGATAGGGAGACAATGTTTTATGATTAGATGGGAAGATTTTTGCATTTATGTCTCATAGTGCACATCAAAGGGTTTGACATCTTCTCATGTGCTGATAATGAAAACACTGCCATGGATCCTGCTGTGGGTAGATGCTCCAACCGAAGGTTTTTTAGCCACACTGGCAGCAGAGCTGTGTGAATGGTAGTGCCAGTCTGTCTGTACTTGGTCAGCCTCTTTGGGCCAGGCTAAAATATCTCAACACTTTACAAATGATTTCTATGAAATAGTGCACAATCATTTTTGACAGAGTGTCTTTTTTTCTCTGATAAATTTCTGACTAAGCACCACTGCGAGGTTGACATCTGTAATTTAATTGAATCTGGGTTGAGTGCTAATTAGCAGAATGTTAGCATGTGAACACAAGTAGCTGAGATAGTTAACAAAGCAAACACTACAAATACTTAAATTCATCATGTTGAGATTTTCACTGTGTACATGCCAGCGTGCTGATGATAGCCGGGCTTAAAGTGTTGTTGTACCCAAGTGCAGCCTCTCAGAACAGTTAGCACCGCTGTAGACTCTCATTTTCACCCCTTTTTAAAACAACAGAAGATCTAAAAGCATCTGCTTGTCAGTTTTGTCTGTCATCCTGTTTTTACCATGGTTAATGGGCACTGACAGGAGATTAATCACATACATACATGCTTTTGATGGTGGGACCTGGAGGACCTTTAGGAACACGACACAAGCAGGGTTAGAATTTACAAACTCCAATATAGACAGACCCTGCTCCAGTCAGGGTCCGAAACCAGGATCCTCAAGCTGTTAGGCAAAGTGATACCAGTGTTTGTAAAGGGAGAGGTCACTGTCCTAACTGTGCTCCATCGCCTTGTTATTTTACAATATTACATGACCAAAGAAAGCAATATTACTTAAATCACTTTTTATTACTCACAAACCTGCTGTTTACGACCCATATTTTGAGTCTGAGGCAGTATTGGAGTAATGGCCCTTTTCACTGTAAAGAAAACTGTGAACTTAATTTATTTTGTGCCATGAAATGTTCCCAAGCGCATCCTTTGCTTGGATGTTGGTCACGTCATTTCAAACTCACCACATGTGGAATCCACAAACAGGGATCAGAGATCGCATGACATGATGATACAATGTAAAGCGAAGCAATCTGCTAATCGCGATTTAGAGAATATAAATGCTGTTTAAGTGATGATGATGATGATGATGATGCAGCAGCATGGCTGGGTGAAGTAACCATGTGTCACATCATATCCACATCCAGCTGAGCTCTCACGTGAGGTGGGAGGATTGAGTTCGGGATTGTTTAGGGATTAGTCAGCAGGACTTACCAGATTCATATATTCAGAAATTAAGGTAAAGGAGCTCCTCTGCGGAGGGGACACGTCGTACCAGGACGAATAAGAAAGCACTGAGTCACAGCAGCAGGACTATGAGTTCTGTCTGTCTTGTGCTTTCTGCCTTTTCACGCACACCTCTCACACACATACAAGCTCTGATCCTCTTCATCTGTAAACACCCGCCCAGCTCAGCCCCACCACCGCCACCACCACCACCACCACCACTCCCAACCCCAATCGCCTAATTCTCCTGCCTACACGTGTTCAGTCTGGAAAAGAAGGAAGGCGTGCCTGGCAAAACAGATGTGGAGATTTCAGCTGTTTATGGATCGTAACTCTCCCTCTCTCGTTCTGTCTTGTCCATCCATTTAAGTATATGTGGGACGCTTTTCACAGTTTCAGGATGTGTTAGTGTAAAATTTTTTTATTTTTTTCTTTCTGTGAGTTTTTTTTTTTTTAACCAAACTTCAAACTGGAGACACAAATGGACACCGACTGCTGGGATCAGTTGATCCAGGTTCAGCTGTCCGGTTCTGGTGACTGGGCACCCTGTGAGTGTAAAGTCTTCTTTCGTTTTCTCTTATATTGTGTCCTCTTCCTTTTTATCAATCCTTCCTTGCAATGTGAATTTTATGTGACACTGTTCCAAGTTTACAGTTCTTTGTGCTCAACATTTGTGAGCATGACGCTAACTTCATGTGCTGCGAGAGCGACAAAAGTCTTAAACCCAACATGATTAAGGTTGTTTTTATTATAATCCATGCGCATAAACTGCTTTGCCGAATCAAATCTTTGTTGACCTTTTGTTTCTTGAAATTACTTTTTGTTTTTCATTTATTTTCTCAGATGCACTTCAAAAATGAAATAAGCCTCCTTCATGTGTTGTGAAGAATTACTGACAAAGTAGTCATTTTGCAAATCTGTAGAATGAAGTGCTAATGTTTTTTGAAAAATGCACATTTTAATGTCTTTGTGTCTTTTAAAATGTAATAATAGTTAATTTCTTGCTCCAACTATTAAAACACGACTGTAAATCTTAAGAAAGTCATCAGGCACAGTGCTACATGTGGACATTTATGATAAACATCAGGATTGTGTGAATCTTTATGATTCATGAAAACTCCTACTTCTACAGTTAAACAAACCATTTACAGACCCACATTGGATTATATGGAAAATGGATGATGCAAAGCTGAAAACAGGGCCGCTTAATCCTATTGAACTTAACAGTAACTTAAAAAAAAAAAGCCTTTAGTCTACATGTTTGACTTACAGCCAAAAGGATAAACACACACACGTCATGATCAGATTCACTGATATCATGGCCGTGACATTCAGCTTGACGTCAGAATCTGCTGGAAATGTTTGCTGGTGTTTTGTTTCTCCCTTTAACATTTTACTGTCAGACATTTTTGTGTATTATATATTAACAGCACAACCATCTCCCATTAGATTCACTTTGATCAAATGCAGCAATACTGAATCTTTCATTTCTTTTGTTTTTCTTTTGTCAGAAAAACATACATCCAGAAAAGCACAAGAAAACAAACAGCTCGAGCTGTTGCGGTTTGTCTGTTAAAACATTTTCTTGTTTTAACTCTGCAAATGTTTATTTTCTACTTCTGTTTTGTTTTGTTTTTTGTGCCAACATTAACTGAATTTCTTTGAGGTTTGGACTGTTGGTTGGACAAAACAAAATGTTTGAAAACTCTGCATTTGGCTTTCAAATTATAACTTGCCTTTAATGTATTTTTGACATTTTATAGATTTAACATTTACATTTATCTTTAAAATAACACTTAGTTGACGCTCTGTAAAAAACACAAATTCATTCAACATGATAACTCAAAACACAAAGACAAGAAAAAAATAACGGAGTTAAGCAAAGTAAACTATGAATATCATACAACACAAGCAAGCATTTTTATGTAAAAAGTAAAGCAATACACCAAAGGCTGTTATAAATGATCGCCATTGTGGCACCAGTCTTCCCCAAACCTTGATAACAAAGCAAGCTGCTCCTCTGTTACACCGCAGTCCTGATAAACGGTTTCTGAACTGGTTTGTGTTGTTGTTCCAGGTGACACACAGAGGGTGGAGATCCCCAGAGGAGAGCTGGAGGTGGTCAAGGGCCAGATGGTTGTGTTTCACGCCTGGTACAGCCCCAGCTCAGACATTTCCAAAAACTCTGTCACTTGGCTCTTCACAGGAAATGAATCCAAGACGGTGAGGAGGTCCAAACATAAATCTGTAATATGCTGCTGTATAGTTGACCCTGCTCTGACCTCCGGACAAGTAGAGACAAGAGCCTCTATAAATGGATTAAATGAAGAACAGTGTTTTTGCTGATCCTCTACTTTTACTGCAATCAATGTGTTGCATCTACAAATCAAAACATTAGAGCTCAAATGATAAATTGGCAACTACTGTAACACTATTTTTTAGTTCTGGCTTTTTAGTGTGAACATTTTATTTTGTCTTCCTGTTTATTATTTTTATTTTTATTTTGAAATATAATCAGGTTTAAATTGTTGGTTAGGCAAAACAAGACACAAGAGGATGTAACCTTGAGCTTCAGGAAACTGTGAGCAGCATTTTCTTCCAAATATCACATAGACAGTGAAAAAAAGTAAAAAATACAGAGTAAATTACCTACAAATACACTTCAGGATTTTTTTACATTCAGTGCCTGTAATATCTCTGAATCTATGCAAGATGAACTATTTTTGGTATTGCATGACACTGTTATATCTGCAGAAACACATCTAGTGATGAAGAGTTGATCTCTAGAGATTAGGATTAGAACCAACACCAGTGCTGAAGTCTAATTCATAGCGGAAGGAAGGCATTATTAATGAAAGGATGCCACTGATCACATCTCATCTCTAGTTTTTACTGTACCTCCTCTAAATGCAGCATAAACTGTCAGTGAAACTGTACAAACAGCATGTGTGTGTTTATCAGAGTGCGTAGGGTCTTTGCATCATTAATATAATCTAAATAGTTTCAGTGTCCGATGCATATGAGCTTATCTCAAACAGAAAATCAGCCTAAAATTCAACATCCACCATCTGTACATGGTGGGATTATCTTTATGAAGGACGCTGAATTCTGTTATACGGTTAATCTGCACATCTTAGCATAGCTGCCGCAAATAAAATCAAACAATATTTGACTTGAACGAGCAGAGAGAAAAGTGTCTGAAGTGTCACATGAAAAAATCAGTTGTATTCACATTTTAAAAAGAAGTAAGAAATGTTGATCGAATTCAAAAGTTCTTTATTAACAGTGGGATGATGCTAAGTTGTTGCGCTGAAATGTTTCCATGCACGTGTTGTCTCGGTTCAGGTGATTAACTTCAGCTCAGGTGAGGTCGGACAGGGCCACAACGAGTTTAGAAAAAGAGTTGGCTTCAGTGTGGCCATGCCCTCAGCTAACATCTCCATCTACATCAACAACACCCAGGAGTCTGACTCCGGACGCTACATCTGCCACGTCATCATCCCTGGAACCCCTGGCATTATCGGGGAGGTGCGCCTAAATGTCAAAGGTAGGACCCACAGCATCAGAGGAATTTTAAAGGTTAGATTTAATCAGAGCGGTCTGCGACACAGCTCACACGTTCCCTCGGATTGGAATGTCCAGCCAGCACCGAACGTGTTATGTGATTCAGACGGGACTGATCTGTTAAAAATCATATATTTGTGTGAGTAAGCACTAAGCACAAACAAAATTCATCTTCAGTTTGGGGATTTGCTGAGGTCATTACGGCATCCTCAGGCAGCAGATGGAAACAGTGGGGGGTCAGAACATTTTCTTATTTGAATGCAATATGGCTCCTGCCGTGAGAAATCTCCTCTTTGTTTTCACTGGATTAATTTCAAATATACAAGTTCAATACGAGGTCGCTGATCTATATTCCTATCCAACATGATTTTATTTGTCTCCCTCTGCAGTTCCTCCTTCTCCACCAGTGTGCACAATGACAGGGGACCCAGTGGTGAAGGGCAACGTGACTCTGAGCTGCAAGTCCAGCCATGGAAAACCTGTCCCTCAGTACAAATGGACCAAGGCTGCACCCATGTCTGAAGTTTTCTTCTCCCCAATGCAGAGTGAGTAATTAAACAAGAATTTAACTCTTATATTTTATTAGTAAATTTATCATAATTACACATTTTTTTTCCCTTAATGTTGCCCAGAGTCTCATCTTTCCACACAGAAAGTTTTTGATTTTGTTTGCCCTCATGTGGATATAAAGCAATTTAATATCTGCTTTTACTATTTGTATTATTTAAATTGTCCCTATAATAGGTTCAACAAATGTTTATGGGCTCATTTTAATCACCTCTACTACACAGTCATAGTAGTTTAGCTTAACAGGCAGTAAGCAATATGAGTGCCATCCAGATTTTTTTCCCTGGGTTTTGCTTATTAGGCTTCATATGTTTCTTTCTTTATTTGGTGGATATTTGAGGGGGGGCCATGGCTATGAAATTAATGAGACATTAATCTTTCATAAAATATCAGGGGCCAGATGCATAAAACTCTGAGTGGATTCATAAGTGTAACTGTTTGCACACACAAAGACAGATACATTCATAAACTTTCTCTTTGCCTGATTCATGAGGCTGTGCACGTGCATGTGTTTTTTGGGCAATACACACGAGCAAGCTTTATTTACTCTCCGCGATTATCCATAAATGGATGTCAAAATGCCCTTAATCATCTGTTTGGATAGCAAAACCTGTGCCAGCTCCACCATGCAATAGACCTGTCTGACGGGAGCTGCAAAGAGGAAAAGAGGAGTTTGATAGATTGTGTCGTATCAGCTATGTTTTCAACAGCATCAGAACAGCTGTTATTACACATGACTGTAAGGGCTGTGGCTTGACAGCATCCCTACCACTAATTCATCACATGTGACAGTAAACCATCATGGCAGTGATATCTTAGTCATCATTAGCACAAGTAAGAGGGGTATTCACTGGTTAATCTATGGAGCTCGTATTGACACAGACTTTACAAAGTCTCTCTCAATTCAGGAGCAAATGAAAAGATCAATGACAGGAAAGAAGGGCTCAAATGTTAGTAAAAAGATAATATTATACACCATGAGTTGCACTTCTGTTGTGTAGACTGCAAATAACACAATCAGCAAAATAGGTAAACAACTGGACTCATACAAATACAGATTTTTCAGATTTTCTGTCTATTTATTTTAGAAATAACCTTCAGTGAATCCTCACTACCTCTAAAGTCAAAACTGAGCTCCCATAAACAACTGAGCCTAATCTAACACAAGCTCATCGTGCCACATTCTCTTTCTTACGCCGTCTTCTTTCTTAAAATACAACCTAATTTTCATCCTTTAAATTGGATAGTTTTGAAAGGCCAGAGGTGAAAGCAACATTCACCTTCAGCCGTGTTATTATCTGCCAGCCTTATTTTCCTGTTCACATGTATATGTACTAAACGGAGGCAAACATGTCGGAGAATTGATCTTTAAGCCTGTTAATGTGCAGGCCTGCTTTTCTCTGCTGACCCTAACACCCTGCATACAGATGAAGCAGAGGTCATGTTGTAAGGTCACGCACATGATCATAGGTCACAGACGTGATCTATGGGCTTTACTGATAAGTGTTTCAGATGCACTTTATGCAGCATGAAATATGCATGCAGTGTGAAAGGCTCTTTATAGACTGATATAACTCAAACCACAACAAACATCTCTCTCTCTCTCAAAGCACCGCCAATGCAACGGAGAAAAAGATGCATGTGAGCATGCTGTCTATAAGCTTCTATTGTTGTATTACTTAGTAGATGTTTGTTTCCAGTTGATGCTGCTGAGTAAACACCATCTGTTTCTGAACAACAGGACTTAGGCTGATTGATTGAGTATTGACTTAACTGCTCTGATCTTTGGCTCTCATCTCTTTATAGCACAAAAGTCCTCAAAATGAAAACTACTCCTTCTAATTGTGCACTGACCCTGGGTTTAGTATGCATACTTATGTCTGCACAACATGTGTTTCTGCACCCTTGAACACGCCACAGACACTTGAGTTCACACTCATCTTTTTATGTGCATTTATGTATGTTTTCTCCCTTTGACTCTTGAACTTTACTCTGCTACCACTGCTTATCTCTTTCAGCAATCTCTGTCTGTTTTCTCTCTCTCTGCTGATCCTCTCTCTGCACTCCTCATTTCCTGTTGACCTTGGTGCCTAATCTAACAAGCCCCATGTCATTACTTGATCAACCCCTCTAAGAGGCATAAGTTGGATTTGGGACTGACAGACAGCACATCTCACTCCTCCACCCCCTCCCAATCAGTCTGCATCTCCTCATTCATGCTCATTCTCTCTGCCATTTTCCCTCTGCAAAAAAAACCCAGAATGGAGATCTTGCCCCCAGCCCATGCTGGTCCTTGGTTTCATGGGTAAGGGTTTTCACTCATACATGCTTTACATCATTCCCCCTAACTCCATCCCATCCTCATCTACAAACCATGGCATCCTTAGGAGACACGGTTTCTGTTGTCGACATGTCACTCCTCGAATTACAGCCATAAGCTTTGAGAACGCTTTGGGGAAAAAAATCAACCCAATTTGTGAGGATTAAATTTCAGAAATGATGACCATCAAAAAAGGAAAAATAATGCTATAATGTCAAGCCTGTTGTCAACCTTTAAATCTGACAATATACTTGCTTATTTGTCATTAAAAATGTGAATGTTAAACTCTAGAGATAGTAGCATGCCCTTGTTTATCTCAAGAGTTTAACATCCACTTACTGTAATCATTAACTGTAATTATGAGATAACAACTATTTAACATTCTATATTTAGTGAATATATCTATTGAAAGGATTGTGCATGTATTGGCATTTTATAAATGAGGGATTAAGTTTGCCCTTTAAATCTTTGTGGTAGGCTGTGGTGTGTTAGCTTTGGCCACTACCCTGTTGCATTCATTCATGTTTTTTTCATTGTGTGCAATACTTAGACACAGTAATTTGCTGAGATTCATGGTTAGATAAGAACATATTAGTGATACTCTACTTAACAATTAAGTAATGGGGAACCATAGAATAAGTAAATCAACAGAGCCAGTTAGCTTAGCTAGCTAGCTTGTCAGTTTTTGTGATAAAGTTCACCAATTCCCCCTTGAACGAGGTGTTTTCACCTCACTGAAAATCCTTTTTTAAACCTGTGAAACTCCAACAAAAGACACAGAGTGTTAATTAATTAACCTTTAGGGTTGTTAGTAGGTGGATTTTGTGACAGTCTGTTTGGGCCAAACTTTACTTTTTACGACAGTTTTTAGTTTCAGGTTTAGGCTAAATTATGTGGCTGCTAGCTGTGGCCTCATTTAGTGTGGATATATGGGGGCTTTTAATCTTCTAATCTAACTCTTAGCAACAAAGCAGATAAGTCTAATATATGAAAAAAATGTATTTGTTCCAGCCAGGATTAGTTGCTTTACTTTGTTTTATTTAACTTTATATCT
>JAPZDZ010000024.1:17614839-17638172 GCA_029783805.1 Acanthurus tennentii
TGTGTTTTGGACCATTTGTGTGACAGAATTTGATTGTAATTTGGTGTAACATTATACTCCTAAACAACATTTCTCTGAAGAACAACAGCATATGAAAGGAGGCTGGCAACGAATACATAAGTGAATGAATGTGTCGCTCTGTTTTAGCTTGGTTATATTTGTCCAGTAGAATGCAGACTATAGTAGTAATTTAGTTGTTTTATTTTTCACCCATTACTCCTGATTAAATTAATGGTTTAACATTACGTATAGTATTTTGTTTATTATCTGAGTCCTTTGTGTTGTATGTCTTCTTGACACATAAATGTACTTTTTTATTTTTTACATTATTCATGAAAAAAAAATCTCCTGAAGCTTTGGCAATGTCACATGAGGAAGCAAACAACCAAAAGCGTCATGTAGAAATGCTTCTGATTTACATTAATGATGTGTCATAAGGCTTTGACAGATGCTGCTCATTGACCTTGCAGTGATGACAGGGTTATATGAGTAATGCTCCTGTCTTGATATGAGGCGGCACATATATACTGTAACGTCATTCCCTCTGGCTCTGATTTGATCTCTGTCCAGGCCTGAAATTGCTCCGAGCTCAGCATCAGCTGATGTTCTGCTAATCTGTCACAATTGGGTTTGGTTCTTCACAGCTGGATATTAAGCCTGGGGATTAAATAATGAGAGAGGGGCAGGTGGATATCACACTTATTTGCCACCGTTTTATTTGGCATCCACCTTTATTTTGATTTCTGTGGCATGGTTTTAATACTCTGGTTGAAAGGATGACCATAAAGCCATGAGTTACCACTTATTCTTACTTTCAGTCTTTATAGCTTAGTGCATATGGATGTTTTTAATTGTCTGACCACATAAACTCACACAAAAGAAAATTAGCAGATCACCTTGGAAAAGTCTTGCCTATTTACAGTTTAATATTGCTATTTTTTTCCTAATGTTACACTAGTTTTGGATAATTTAAACTCAAGTTAAGCAACAGATTTACAGTTTGGGTGTACATCCAACATTAAGCTCCCTCCTGCAGTAGCAGATGATACAAAAATAACACACAGCTCAGTCTGTGCTGCACTCATCCAAACTTTGGTATGAGGGCTGCTGTTTGGACACAATGATTGTTGAGGATTTTCTGATCTCTTGCATTAATATATTGCTGGCTGGCATTATGTGAACCTTGACTTTTCATCTGGTTTGAATGAGGCCCTGCGTTACGTTACTTTTCTCTTTGTGCGGATTGACTTGGTGCAGAGTGTGACAAGCATGCAAAAGACACCCTCCAATCCGAAAAACACCTCACAAGAATGATTCCACGAAACAGACACACGACCTGTTCTCATTTCCTTGCGATCCTCTAAAAAAGCAAAAATACATCATATGAAGATATGCTGGGATGTGACGTTTAAGATTGGATTTTAGAGGATTTGTTGTGATAAGTCCCTCATAAAGCTTGTTTATTTTTCTACAGCCTATGTTTGCAACGACGCAGCATTTTAAAGCCAGATGTGCCAAGAGGAACAGATTTTGTTGAATAGAAATACCCAGATGTAAAAAGCACTCAGACAGATATACACAGACTTACTATTGTGTCCTGACCTTGGTGTGAGAAAATATTAGAAACAAAAATCACTGACCAAGATCATTATGAAGCAAGAGTGCAGAATCATCTGCAGAGCTGAGGGATTGCACCAATGCCAAACTATATACTCTAGGTACTGGATATGGGCCAATAGTGGATTAAATTCTGGATTAAAGGATGGAGTAACTAGTGATTCAACACCACCATGATATGTTGCACAAAATAATGATATCTTGATACAAATGAGTCATCATTATACCACTTAATCATAACATCTGTAAATTTAGGGGAAAATATACCACAAAAAATAACAAGAGATTGAAATCAGAGAATTTACTGCTGCATTATGAAACACTTTCTGTGTCACTTTGTTATACAAGGTGCACAGTTTAAGCTTTTTCTCACAAATACACAGATAAAATACAAAAATAAAAAATCCAAAGTGCAAAACTGACAAAAACTGACTGAACTCTCAGAAGGCAAAAACGTCTATCAACTCTTAAAATACTGCAGCAACTTTTTTTAAAATTCCTTATGTCAGATGATGACACTGTTGTGTCCTGTCTGCACAAGATCCACAAGAAATTTAAGCAAGAAGATTCCCATGTAGTTCATTCTTGCAGTACATTGCATTATGAAAGTAAAGATGTGTTTGTGACTTTGACTATATATTCCCTCAATGTATTATATAGTAGTTTAGCAATTTCATGTCACCCTGTATAGTTTTCCAGACTAGTTGTACCCAGACCATTTGCCCAGATCACATAAATATATGATTGTGAATTGTGTGTACCTGTGTGGTTGTTCTTCAGATGAGAGACACGGCACCCTCAGGCTGAGCAACCTCACTAAAAGCATGTCAGGAAAGTACATCTGCCGAGCTAGCAACACTGCCGGCTCTGACAGCTGCTCCATTAACCTGGAGGTTATTACCTGTACGTACCTAGTAAAGACTCTGTTTTTACTTCACTACACCACAGCTGCAAATAAATAACACAGCTGTGACTCCAGTTACGTATAATGACTGATCTGTGGTCTGTTATCTAGCTTCTAATGCAGGCATGATTGCAGCAGCGACACTGGGGTCAATAGTTGGACTGGTGGCCATGGTGCTCTTCCTCATATTCATTCTGAGAAGGAGACGGGACACTGAGGAGGAGATAGCCAATGAGATAAAGTGAGTTTGAAGTTCATAATGGTCAGTTTTTGTTAAGATTGTCAGATATGTGTATAAATAAATATGTGCTGAGTTACAACTCTCAACCTCTTCCTTAGAGAGGACGCTCAGGCTCCGAAGAGAGTGTCATGGGCAAAGAGTAACACCGGCTCAGACATCGTATCTAAGAACGGCACGCTGTCCTCCATAGCCACCAGTCCTCGACCTCGTGACCCCCACCAGCCAAACTTCCACTACCCATACTCCCCCATATCAGCTTCAGACAGCTCAGTCATCAATGCCTACCAGCTACGACCTGGAGAAGCCAACACGCTACAGGGACTTCCTGGTTACAACATCGGAGGCACCCCGTCACGTAAACACAAGCGACCCCCAAGTACAAACGGGGGCCCTCCGCAGGTTCTGAGGAGCCCTGCAGTCGCCATGCCCAACAGGACTGACAGGGCTCAGCCTCAGGTGCCACCCCCACCCTCCCCTCAAATCAGCTCATCCACTCTGACGCGCATGGGAGCTGTTGCTGTCATGGTGCCTGCTCAAAGCCAAGCCGGCTCGCTCGTGTAGCCATCAGAAGCATCTCTGACGGGGTGTAAGAGGACAGTTGTTATGGATGGAGAGAAAGTTCGCCTTGGAATGGGAAAGCCCTTTCTCCAGAAGGACCTAGGAGGAGAAAATGTCTCATAGGTGGTTTTGTGCTCTACTTGCACAAAGTTTCCCCTTCAGTTTGTAAAATTGACTCAATGTGTTTCTTTTTGTATGCTGCGTTATTGCTCACTAAAGAGAAATATATTTTTATTTACATGCTTCTAAAGATCCAACAGTGTTAGGCAGCATACAAATAATGCAATTTATTTTAAGAGAGGTAATGCATTATGTCTGGATGTGGTAAACTATAGTCAGTTCACTTAGAGTTCTGTCACATTTTGGCTACAATTTCATTTCTATGGATTATTTTAAGGATAACTTTCACTTCTCAGGCTAACTGCAATAGTTCAGAACAAAAAACCCAGCAAAGCCAAAATTCAGGTATTTCATTTTTATCTTTAAAATTTCTTGTTTTCTTTGACCCACAGTTATTTATAAATTGTTTATTTAATCTACTGGAACAACGTCTACTGAGAAAATTATGAGTTTGTTGCCTGTTATGGTAGATGGAATGTAACCAAAATATAGAACAACATGTTGAAGTTTATAGTATCTCTTTTGTTCACAGGTGCTTTGTAAACTTTATATAAATACTGCAGACATACAAACCCATTAGTTGGTCCATTTACAGATGGTAACTGATGCTGCTGATGGTTTTGTTTGTTTTTTTTTTTGAGTATACTAAACAAACGATGTGTGGCAGTGATGTAACAATGCCGAAAGGCTACATGTAGCACTTTTAATGCAGGTTTGATTGTTGACATTTTTTTCAATAAAGTGTTCTTGAATCTTCGGTTTAAGCAGGACTGACTTCATGTCACTTAATTTACAAAAAATAATTTCTCAATAATTCACATAAATTCACAGAAAATGTAAATAACAGTTTCCCTTAGTGTGCCAATAAAAAAAGGTCTGATTCTTGTTATGAAAGCTGAGATTATTTTATTTGGAGTGTGATCGGCAAATAATATTTTGCAAAGTTTCAACCCACAATAAACAATTCATGTATTTGTATCTGTGACACACATGGTTGAATTTTCTTTAGCGTTTTTACATACAGTAACAAAAATACAGTAACAATACAGTGACCATACAGACAATTAACTTCTGAAAGGCCACTTAAGGGACAAAGGTGCTGAGACACTTGTAGATGTGTGACAAACAGTGGAAGAACCAAACCTTCTAAAAGTGTTGTAAAGAGCAGCTTTTTTATATAAAAATAAGAATAAAACTAAATCCTCACTAGCAACTTCACTCAAAAGGGACTTTATGGTAGGTTGTTACCTAAGTAAAACTGTGTTTTTGGCTGGCTACGCCAACAGCATGACTCTACAGGTGGCCATGTTGGCAGGTCTGTCGCTTAACCTCTTTGGTCCAAGAGTTTTAACAGCTATTGGACAGATAACCTTAAAATTTGGCTCAGACATGATTCCAAGAGGATGAATCCTAGCACCAACATGAGGCTGAACAATTTTGTTCACTTTTATTTTTAAATCATATATGTTGCGAGGTTTGTTACACACTCAATAGGTTGGTGATCCTTTAACTTTTTATCTAACATCATCACCGGGCCAAAATTTCACCAAGTCCAATAACCTGCACAACAAGCTGCTGTTTTTATGCCAATCAACAAATGTTATCATGCTTTAAAGCTAAACCAAGAAGGTGGACATAGAAACATCCTGCATAATGCTAATACCAGTATGTTGGCATTGTTATTGTGAAAATGTGATAGCACACCAATGGTAGCATTTCATTAAATGCAACAATGTGTTACAGTGTAGCCTTATAGAGTTGCTAGCACAGCTGAAGACTCTTAGTCTTGTTCAGTCAATACTTTTTAAAAAATTGTGGACGTTAAGAAATTTTGAAGTGGAATTGGCTCTACATGACATAATTTACAAATGGATGCACCAAATTTTTTGTGAAAATCTGTGCAATTATTACTGAGATATTTCCCTCTGGACCAGAGTTACACAACAGACTAGTAAACCAACACTGCTGTCTGTAAAGCCTTGCCACCAGTAACCAAAAGACCAAATATGAGCCTAAACTACTTTTTACTGACTGGCTTTCTCCAAATCCTCCATGGACCTTTGTCACCTTCAGAAGACCAACAATGCAGAGGGTATTCCAGGAAATCAGTCACACAGTGGCAAACCAGAAATGCACCATATTAATATGGTCATTTGAAGATCCAGAGTTACAGATTTATCATGACTCTGTCAGAAGATTACGGGAGATGATCATTCTCATCACTTCATTTGTGCCTTTAAGGGAAACACAAGAAAAACAAAAGAGTCATGTAAACTCAAACCGTTAAAAATAGAAATAACACCACTGTTTTAAAGGCTCACCTTCTAGGATCTGATGAACTCTGATGTCGCGAACAAACTGCTGCACTGCGTAATCTTTAAGGTAACCATACCCACCATGCATCTGAAGTGCCTGGTTGCAGATCTATTGAAAAAGAACAGGTACAGTAACTGTGCAGAAAAAAAATGAAACAAGTGCAACAACGTGACTCAAATGTAAAATAAATATGAGTCAAATACTCATATGATTACTCAGTATTACTCACACTAAAGCATTCATCTGTGGCAAAGAGCTTGGCCATGGAGCAGAGAGAAACTGCATCAGACCGGTTTTCCTGCAGCGCTGTTGCTGCTTCACGCACCAGAAGACGAGACGCAACCAATTTGGTGGCCATTTCTGCCAGTTTGAATTGAAGAAACTACACACAGGAAGAAATTAAAAATCCTCCTTATCACTGACAAAACTTTATCAGTGGCTTTATGCTTTGGCGATCAGTTCACTGGATCCATGTAAAAACAAACTTATGAGCTGCTTACCTGGTTATTGGACAGTGTCTCTCCAAACTGTTTGCGTACCAACAGATGATCCCTCGCTAGCTGAACGCAGGCATGTGCTGCCCCAAGAGAACAGGATGCTGTTGGCACAGTGTTTGTACAAAAGCTATGTAACTTCACAGAGTAAAACTTTGTTCTAATTAACAGCCAGTTTGAAAATGTTTAGCGATTGAAAAGTCGCACACCACACTAAAGACATATGGTTGTCAAACAGGCTGTAATGTCGGATATACAGTTATGTTTCTAAAGTTTTCTCACATTAGCTAACAAAAGTTACCATAAGCTGCTTTCTATACAAGAAAGCAAAACTCAGGAGTGTTTTAAACTGAGAAAGTGTGTGTTTTACTGCCCCTAAAACTTAACTTTTACTAAACAATGAAAAAACTCCTCTTGAGACATTTAAGTGAGACTACACAGTCTCACTTAAATGTCAGCTAAAAAAAGCATTTTTAAATTTTTATCCACTTCAATACCCCACTTTTTTTTTACCAACTTGTTGTCAGTGTCTTTCCCACCTGCTTAGGATCCACAATTGCAACTATTTACAGAATAATTAAGTGCAATTACTTTCACCTTCAGTTTTAAATTTTGATATTTAAGGTGATTAGAACCATTTTCTCATGCAATGGGAATATCTCGAATACTTAGGCATCATTAACGGTTGTAGAACAGAAGGGGAACTACTTGGATAGTGTTTTCCTCCTCACCAATGTTAATCCTGCCACCGTTTAAGCCTTTCATGGCGATACCAAATCCTTGTCCTTCCTCACCGAGCCGGTTGGTCACTGGAACAGCACAATCCTCAAATATCACCGCTCTGGTCGGCTGCGAGTTCCAACCCACCTTGAAAACAGATTGAGAAACTGTTGTGTGACTGTGACTCAATTCTGCCATCTAGTGATTAACTGCAAACACTACCTGCAGAGCAAACTAAAACCAGCATTACTGAACTCTACCTTCTTTTCTTTTTTGCCAAAACTGAGGCCTGGGGCTCCTTTCTCTACCACCAAACAAGAGATGCCTTTTGGTCCTTTTCCTCCTGTTCTGCACATCACAACATAGACGTCTGTGTCTCCTCCTCCACTGATGAACGCCTGAAAAGTCATAAAGAGATGAGACATTGTTTCTGGCTCACTGTTTTCTTTTTAAAGGGACTACTCAGAGTCACAGAGTGCAATTACCTTTGAACCATTTAAGATGTAATGGTCACCTTTCTGCTGTGCAGTTGTCAAAAGTGAAGCTGCATCACTGCCACTGCCTGAAAACAAAGATCAAAAGTTTATTGTGTTGTTGATCTTTAACTGAAGCACACAGAAAAAAAGACTGAAAGCCTTTATGTTACACAAATGACTTATAAGACAAACTGGTTGCATGTAACCTGTTTAAAAAATATATATTGTCAGTGGACTGACCTGGTTCAGTGAGACAATAAGAGGCAAACTTCTCCATGGAACAGAGATCAGGACAGAACTTCTCCCTCTGCTCATTATTGCCAAAGGTGTCAATCATCCAGGCACACATACTGCAAAATGCAGGCAAGGACAAGATGCGTCACAACTACAGTTCTAGGGCCCATTATGGTGGTTGGTGGTTACGACATAATCAATTTATCAAGTATCACATACATCTCACAGGCCGTCTACTTAATTTCTGGAGATTATCTGATAAGAATAATGTTTCGCAGAGAAAGAAATTCCACACACACCATTGTTTTCTATTCTATCTTGCTTGGAATTATTAAAGACGTACCTACTTGTGTTCTAACAGCCTAGAAAATATTGAGGCAAATTTAGTTTCTTGAAGAATTTCAAAAATGTTCAATCCTCACAATCAACCTCAAGTCCTATTTTATCAACTCATACTTCTTGTCAACTTGCAAAACAAGATGAAAATTAATACATTCATTTTTGCCTCAATTGCAGGTAAATGGCATACAAGGGGGTCCTCACTTGTGGATACTGATGTAAGCTGTGGTGCTAACACATCCTGTTGACAAGGCCTCAAAGATGACTGATGTGTCCAGCCGAGAAAGACCCGATCCTCCAACATCCGGCTGAACATAGATCCCACCAAATCCCAGCTGGGCTGCTTTTCGCATCGTCTCTACAGGAAACATTTCCTTTAAAAAAAAAGAGTCATACACATCATGAATAGGGATGTTAGCTCATACTACTGTAGCCGAGTTCATTAGACAAATGACGATGTTCTTGTAAGATAAGAAATCTGTACATTAAATGAAAAAAGAGACATAGACAGGTGTAGGATGATGCAGGTGCAGATATAAATGCCTCGCTCCAACATACCTTCTGATCCCACTCAGCCATGTGTGGAGCCATTTCATTGGCTGCAAAGTCAAAGGCCACTTTTTGAAACTCCTTCTGTTCATCTGTTAGCCCATGAGCAGCTGTTAACGAATAGCAGAGAACATACAGTATATAAACGGATGAAATTTTTTAGTACAATGCACAGAAGAAGGTACAACATACCTATGTTTTTCCATAAATACTGTTAACTAAGACGGCACTAAGTCTTCCTCACATCACAGGTGCTTTGGGTTATGTGTGTAGTAGGAAACTAGCTACAACTGAGGCAATTCTCTAGACTCCTAACTACTAAAAATTTAAATACTAAATTATCCAACTCGAGTTTGCTAAAAATTTCCAGACAAATTAACCCTCCTAAGCAGAGGGGCGGTGTTAAGGAGGGGCGTGTGCATCCCTCTGCCTCATGACTGGAGGACCGGGAGGGACAAAACTAACCAATGGCAGCTGAACTGGCAAAACGTAATATAAAAGCCCTGATTTACTGTGTTTTCCTTGTAACACTGACTGTCAAAAGAGCGCTGGTTTGGGTACTATTAAAATAAGCACCATCACCGGTTTATGCACCAACAAAGTTTCATTTGTCCCTTATGGTCAGCAGCCATTCAGAGTTTTTTCCCCAATAACACAGCTGTCTCATGAACAGTTCTGTTTTCTGGGACTTACGGTCGATACATGAAGCTATCCCTCGCCTCTGTGGGACTCTGTGAAAAGTTGGACGATGGTTCCGGCAGAAACTGGACCCAAGTCTGATGATTCTCCTTAGAGGTCCGACCGCCGCCATGTTTACCTCCGTAGTGTTGAGTTATGTCACACAGCCGCTGCTGCTTCTGGGAAATGTAGTTAGTCTTGTGTCATTGGTCGGATTATGGCCATTGAGCAATGGCTCATTGTTGCCCCTTGTGGTCGTGAATAAAAGCATGCTGTGTGTTTTTTCGGACCTCCGGCCATCAGGTGGCAGTAATTACCCAAATACATATCGATGCATCTTTTTGCAAAGAAGAAAAAAAATCTTAATAATTATAACATTTATTTTTGCTATAAAAAGACAGAAACAGTTAAACGCATAAAACAAATGCAGTATTTCAACAAGTATACGTTTGATCATCCGCCCCGTGATGCACCGTGAGATCTTCCGGGACTGTCTGCACCAATGGTCACTACGCATCAGTCTGTAAGACAGTCCGACACCGTGCTGGTGCTCAGGAGCGCACAGCTGCCTACTGGAAATGGAGAAGTGCCTGTAACGACCAGGTTACAACACAAACACAAACGGAAGTAGGTGATTAGAAAGTGCAGCGATATGTTTGTTGTCGTCACGTGTTGTGGGTTTTCCCGCGGGTTTTGACGGCTGACTGAAGTCCTGTTCGGCCAAAGATAGTGAAGTCACTTATCGGTGTTTACACAGGTAATCTACTGACCAGAGCTGCATTACAACAATCATACTTATTTTTTTGTGTGTGTTACGTTCAGTGTTTACGTGTTGCTCAGATTTGTGTACAACCTTTAAAGCTCTTGCTAATCTCTGCCACCCCTGACTCATGATGCTGAGGAAGAGGAAGTATGTTCTTCATTATTTGAAATGTTCATTTTTTGCTAGTTTATGAGCGGTGAATGCAAGTGAAAATCAAGTTGAGAAATTAGGCTGCAAAATTGAAACAAGTTATATATTTCTATGCGTGGTATTAATTCGGATAGGTTTCTCTCGCGGAGCTTCAGTTAAGCTTAATTGTATTAAACAGTCAGTTGCCAGGTCTCCCATGTGCACACCTACATGGCTGAAACTGATGCATCAGCCCTGCAACACATCTTTCTCTCTTAAAATGTTTAAAATGTTTAATTTTATCTTCTTCAACTATATTCACCAAAATAAGCACTGAGTTGATGCCACACCATCTTTAAAGGTTTAAAAAAAGTGAACATTAACTAATGATGGAAGAATTGCTATAGATTGCACATTTTTTAAGCCAGATGTAAACTTAAACTTATTCTTCAAGCCCTGCAACAAGTTGTGTTGAGTGTCTTTTAGAGCTTTATCAATTAGTTGATCAACAGAAAGTTAGTCAGCTATTTTGATAATTGATTTTTAAAAATTAGTTTTAACAATAAAATGCCAACATTTTCTAATTTCATCTTCTATGTGGATATTTTTCAGTCTTTTAAAAACTGTAAGCAATGCCACCAAAGAAAAGGGTCAAAGTGAGTGAAAGAGCAGCTTTTTCAGGTAAGCAAATGAAATCAGAGTAAAACTTCTTGTGTGGCATGTCATGTTGCAATGTTGATGAGTTATTGCTTTAACACAGGCAAGGTTGATGATGATGAAACAGTCACTTCTGCAAAAAAAGCAGCTGGCAGTAAAAGGAAAGTGACTGGAGAAACAAACAAAGGATCAGCATCGGCTGGTCCAACACAGCACTGTCACTGGCTGATGAAGTCTGAGCCTGAGAGCCGCTTTGAGAATGGGATCGATGTGAAGGTACAGAGCAGCGACGGCCTCGTCAGCACTGCCATTTGTCTTGTGAGTGAGCTGCACTCTTCTAATGCATCTTGTTCAATCTGCAGTTTGGGATCGAGGATCTGAAGGCTCTGCCTAATCAGACTAGTTGCTGGGATGGTGTCCGCAACTATCAGGTAGAGCCAAAAGTACCCAAAATTAACACAATTCAACAATTAAAAGGTTTTTTTCTCTTGTTCTCACCAGCCTCATGTACATTTCTTTTCTCTATGTGGGAATGTTCCTCTTAAATATCTGCAGGCGCGCAACTTTATGAGGCAGATGAAAGATGGTCAGTTGGCTTTCTTCTACCACAGCAACTGCAAGGAACCTGGGATAGCAGGACTCATGAAGGTAAGCCATTTTTCTCCTGCTGCTGATAAAAGTGTGATGATTCAGCAGAGCTGCAGACAGACCTGACATTCAGCTTTATTTCAATTTTGCTAGATCGTAAAGGAAGCATATGTGGACCACACTCAATTTGACAAGAAAGATGTCCATTTTGATGCAACCAGTAAACGCGACAACCCCAAGTGGAGCATGGTGATCTTACTCAGGAGTCACTATTACAACCGATGATAATAACCCAGCATGAAGGCGTTAAGGTTGACTTTTATTTGTTTCTCTCTCAGGTCGACGTCCAGTTCCAAAGAATGACGAAGCGTTTTATTCCGCTGTCTGAGCTGAAAAAGTACCACCTGCAGCATCGTGCAGGTGGAGGGCCTCTGAAGGACATGGCCCTTTTTACAAGGGCCAGGCTCTCTGTGCAGCCCCTAACCACCGGTGAGTCCACGGTGTCATTCTGCCAGAAGAGTATGTGATGGTTACTAATGCAGCTGTGTAGTTGTGTTTTCTTTTACTATGTAGCTGACTGTTCTGCTTTTTTCTCTGCAGAGGAGTTTGACTTCATTCTGGGTTTGGAGGATGAGGAGCCTTTGTGAGGATTCTGACCTGATGAAGCTTTTTAACAAGTGATATCATGAAACAAATAACTTGCTTTACAGCTCTGACATGTTTGTTTCCATGTTCATAAATGTTATTAAACGTGTTTTTGTCAAACTATGGCTTACATTCAATTTTTAGACCGTACCTTTGACTGAGAGAAAGCAAGCTGTGGACAGCTGCAGCCACGGAAACCTGGATAACCAACAGCAGCTGTATATATAATTCACAGAGCTGTGTAATTTTAACAGGAGCTGTCGTTTGCCCTCAGGAGAGCTTGTTTCATTGTAATTAGTCAGCTTATCATTTTTATAAGCAGAAAAAGAGATCATTCTTAAAAAAACCTGAAGCTCATTGAATGTGAACTTCACCAGGAACTAATTACTTCACATTTTGTACTCCATAAATTTCCATGAGGTCCGCTGCTGACCAGTGATGAGGCGAGCAGGAAGAAAAAAGACGTTTGGCAGAATTATCACATTTGTTCAGAACTCGTTATGTGGCCTCAAATTCTTTGCTAAAATGTGACTTCTATAAAAGGTTTTTCCCACCTTTTTTCATCTTATTATTTTTATTACTGCCATTTTTTGCACACTGTCAGAACAAATATATTTGCTCAGTACTGACTGTGGTTTATTATTTAATGAATATTATACAGAAAGACCCCTTCGAGACACTCTTAACAGAAATAAAAACAGCAGTGACCAACTAGTTGAATTTTTTCAGCACAATTTAGCGGTTTTGCAACTGATGAATGGCCAATTAAATTAAAGAACCAGTCACTTTGGCCTCTTTGATACTCTGAGGACCATTTACAAAATATATATTAATATAAATATATTATAAAATATATCATATAAAAAAATACTGACTACGTTACCTGACATGGCAACTCCACTGACACAAGGCAAGGCACGACCAGCTCTACTCTACCTTTTGTTGGCTCACCTGTATACGCTAAAAAATGTCATTCCTCAAGCTCAAACCTAACCAACTTGGCCAACAAAGGCAGCAAGCACTGGCCAATCAGAGGCAGAGTGAGACAGGTCATAACTTTGCCCTCTGTAGAAACTTATGTGGCAGTGTTAATGTGATACGGTTGTTTGAAAATCTTTTGACTAGACATTGTTTATTTTGTCCATCCCATCTGTTCAGGTTCATCATGTCTGTTGCAAATTTCTTTCCACTCATTTTTACAACACAACAAGTCTCACTTTTTTTAACATTTGGCATCAATTTATTTCGACTTTTGGGAACAAGGAAGAATCGATTAGCATTTTGCAAAAGATAGATAGATCTAATGTAACTTTTCTCTGGTTAAAAGACTAAAATTATGTTAGAGGCAGGAGGATTTCATTTGCTTGATACACATAGGCACAACTTTCAAGTCTCTAATAAAGAGGACACAGAAGACTTCATACTATCAGACCTTAATACAACACCCTTTCCTAACAATACTGGAATGCTGAGGTAAAGCATTTGAACATGTGAAAGGTCATTTTGTGGCACTGTGTACTTGTGTATTCAATGTACACATGCTGGACACCAGGGAGCAGGATTAAAGGTTTTAGCTGGCCCTATTTACAGATAATTAAAAAAAAAAAGAGTGTGGGGTAATACTGAAGCCCTCGCTCTCAAAAAAAGGAAAAAGATTCCAGTTTCCATTATTTTTTGTGCAAACGCACAGAAACACAAAGAAAAAAAATGTGTTTAGCAATACATAGCAGTGCAAAGTTATCTCAGATATCTTGACCAAATAACATTGTTAGGAATGCATTCATTTAACATGGAATGTTGAAGATACATTTTGTTGAAAATTCATGACAGTTCCGATGTGTTAAGAGATTAGAAATTAATTTATCCAAAAGAAGCATTAGAGCGTAACCAACGACAACAGGGCTTAAAAATTCAAGAATTTCAAGTGAGAGATTTTACACAGTGGACACTGCGGCAGGTGACAGGTGAGTTTGATTCCCATAAAGAAAAAAAAAAGGTAATGTATTAAATGAGGAAGGACAAGACCAGCAGCCTGAAGTCACTGAATGCCTCATGCAAACTGTTTCATTGTTCATACTGGATTTCTGTATGTCGTTCTCCCTTCTTCCTCCCAGCAGCGGCGGCTATGAATCAGGCAGCTGCTTCACCACATTTTGTACAGTTGACAGGTACCTCCGACACTCCAACACAGACGCAGATGAGTCTTGAAAGAGGAGATTGGGGGGTGGGGGCCACGGCTCTACCCGCTCTCCTCCTTCGCAGCCTGCTCCAGCGCGCTCTCTGAAGCAGCTGAGCCTTCAAACCTCTGGGAGGCGATGGCGGCCTGATGAGACATGCTCTTCCTCACCACGTCTCCTTTCCTCCACAGTGTGATTTCCTGCTCAGGGGAAGGGGGGGAGAAAAGGAAGGCTGTTAACATCATTGCATACTGACTCCTTATACATGACAGCTGAAGAGCATGTCAGTAATCATGTTGTTCTGGTCAGTGATCTAATTTAAAAAAAAAAAAAAGTCAGCTTTAATGGCCTGCAAAACATCTCCGAGGCCTGCAATATGTCCTCCTTTCCAACAGCAAGAAACTTAAACATGCGATTCACAACTAGAGTGGATTTCTGTGAAAACCTGACAGAGACAGTAAGACAGTCACTTTTTCTAGCCTCTTTTGCAGGCGGCTTTATGAACATTTAAGCTGATACAAATAAGTGCTTTGTGTTTTTTAGGTGTGTTGTTCGACACACACCCAAAGTGTGCTGTTCAGTGTGAGGCCGGACAGCACGGCTCCAGTCTGCGAACTGCTCTGATGACTGATGACGGCTGTCAGCAGGGCCGCCAACTGTTGCAAAATGACCTTGAAACTCACGCAGTTGACCGTTTTTACACGCTCTGACGCCACACGTCCACTTTCTCACACAGTGACAAACACATTTATGACTGACCACGGTACAAACAGACAACAGAGACAGCACACAAACAGGCTCATCCTCTTTCCTCTTACACAGCCAGGTAAGGGTGAGAGGTAAGCACTATGGTTACAGGCTCTGTCACCCAGAAACATTCGTATCGTAGGTTTTTGCCCACATGCAAAATCAGGAATGTCACTTGGAAGATACACAGATACCCTGATTAGGTTTGGTCTGCTGATTAAGGCTACAATGTCTGGAGGTTGACAGTTATGCAGATTTTAATGTGAGTGTGAATAAATCTGATCCATTTCCATCACACATGACTAAGAAAGGCATATCCTGGTTCCATCTCTTTAAATATAAGAATTTGCTGCTTTTCTTTGTCTTTTCTGATGGTAAACAGAGTCTTTGGGTTTTGGGCTGTCTGGTGGACAAAAGAAGCAATTTGTAGACCTCACTTTCATGAGCATTTTTCAACATTTCTGACAATTTACAGATCAAAAGACTGGAGGTAAGAAAGTAATTGGCAGATTGTAAATTGTAAATAATCATTATACCTATTACACAAGGCCGAGTAATTACGTTTTTGCAGGAGAAATGTATCTGTCTTTGCAGTATTCGGGCCTTTCTTTAAACATACAAAGATGTTTCCATACTTACTGCACAAAGTAGAGACAATAAGATCAGATTATTATAATAAAGTAAACACCCTGCAGCTAGTTTGACTTTTACCTGTTGTTTGAAGTAACGCCTCTCTTCCTCGTCGATCAGCACCAGGTTCAGGTAGTAACGCACAGAGAACTTCTTGTTGATGTCTCTCATGGTGGGAGTCAGATCATAGCCAGCCAGAAATAGCCGGATGGGAATGGACTCTCCTGATACATGAAAGATTGAATAATATTGATCTGAACTGAAAGAGGAGACGCTTTATGATTTAAACAACTGACTGATATTATGAATGAGTGTTGTTTACCTCTGACTGGAGCTCCGTCCATGATCTCATACTTTGCAATAGTGTCATTTTCATGGTAGACGCTTGGGCCGGTGCCTGTTGTCTCACGTTTGATGATGTCAATCTCCATGTGCTTAATCTTAATCCTCACCAGCAGGAAGTAGATTTTTCCCACAATAACATCTTTCAGATGGTACCTGTCAGAGCATGAACGGAGAGAGCAAAGGCTGTAAAAAACATAAGGTTTGATAACTGAGCACAAACAGAAAAGTAAAAAACAAACGTTTTATCTGGTGTATTGATGCTTACAGTTGAAATATTTGATTAATTAATTACCAGCTACTTTGATAACTGACTGTTGTTAAAGAAAAAGTGGCCAAAAATAAAAAAAGCACAAGTTTCAGCTTTTTTAGTTCCTTAAAGGCTCTTCAGTTTTGAAAATGATAGTTTTACAAACTGTGTAAATTAAATGAAAGCAATTAATGTCTTACATACTGGATTGATAAATTGGCAATGAATGATTGGTTGTTTGAGAAAAATTTTGTCAGCAACACTTGACAATTAGCTGTTAAAATAATTTGTTGAGCTAAAACAAATAAATACTCTCTTGTTCCAACTTCTTAAATGTGAGCTGTTGTTGATCTTCTCTCTTTGATACCACTGTAATGATAACGATATTTAGATTTTTGTGTTTACAACAAGCCAACAGGAAACCTCATCTTGCACTCTGTGACGCTGAAGTTGATGTTTTTCCCGATAGCCTGACTTTCAATAGATAAAATGATCGGAGACATAAAGGTCTTCAAACTGATTAATAACAGAAAATAACGGTTCTTTGCAGCTCTACAAGTCTTACTTGGATTTGTTGTACTCAAACTCAATGTGGAGACAATCCTCAATTCCAACTTCCATTTTAATGGAGGAGTTGAGTTCAGGGTAAGTGCTCAGTGTGTGGACCACAATGTCCATCTCTTTACTGATGTCATTTAGTCTTCTGATCACCGTGGCACGAAGAAAATATCTGCAAATGGGAAAAAAAAAGTGACACTGAACACAATGTTGTTTCCACATTATTACATCTTACATGACATTTATACTCAGAAGTAAATGTAGACAGTATGACAGATGGGTAAATAAGTGACACTTTTAGTCATTCATTTGACTGTCTACAGTGCTTTTACTGCCTGCTTCAAGTTTAGTGAATGATCAAACTTACCTAAGCTTGACATTCTGGCCTGTGTAGGACTCGTAAGGTTTTTCAACATGAGTGAACTCAAAGTCAAAGGTCTGCGACTGAGTTATTTCACCCGGTCTGGCAAGATCTTTCACCAGAGACACAAACTCATGATGGTTTCCTCTGTCATAATACAGCTCTGAAAAAAAAAGTTCAATATTTACTGATGACAATAATAAATGTAAATTTTGTTAAACATAAAATCTATGCATTCATTTTAAGAAAAATGAGCTGAAACTCGATATATAAGTCTTCAAAGCCGAGAAAAGCAGCAGGTTCAGGTGATGTATGCATGCTGTATGTATGCATGTGCATGTGTGGCCTTCATTGCCACTCAATTATGCATCTTAATAATAGGCAGAAATCTAGCAATTATGTGCGTCAATGATAATTTACATACCATTTGCATAATTGTTATGTGAAGATTAGTATTCCATGGTAATATTAAAGTTTGAACTAGATTAACACCTTTAATATTAGGTTTCTTAATAATAGAAACATGTATTGCACCAATCAATATTATCATACTAATTTTATTCAAATAAAATATTGACAATGTTCCCTTTTTTATTATTCCTAGTTGTTTTATTAAAAGATTTTTTTTGCCTGTTTTCCACATAATTAGCCAGAAGTGATATCTCTCCTTTCTTTAAACAGTTATCATTTCTTGTGATGATACTTCAAAGATACTTTACAGCATGTTATATTATCATATAGACAACACGCTAATATTGCATTTGACTTGTGCTTTAAATAAGGTGCAGGGGCATTTGTCATTTCTGGCCTACTGGATCAGAAAACAAGGTTCCATCATCAAGAAAAGGTTAGTCCTCCTCTCACCATGTAGCACATAGCTTTTTTTATTCATACCTTTTGTCAGAAGACCCGTAAAGAATTCTGGAAATATGTTCTATCTAAAAATTGTTATGAACAGTGTTAATATTTTCTTTGGATCCTCTCAATGACAAAACACTCTATAACAACCTAATTGATCGAACACTATATGCCTTTTTTACTTAATTTCGCCATTAATTAGAATGAATAAGAATTTAGGATTGTACATTCCTACTGTTTTGAAAGATGATGATGAGCCCTGCCCCCCATCCCAGTAATTCGTGTACAGTCCCTAATATAAATGAAGGTTTAGAGGACGATATCTATGCTTGTTGATACTGTCAAATAAAAAAAATGGGGGTCAATTCAGGCAAGGCTGCAGTCATTAGTAAAACTGCCTTCAATGTACATTTAATACCCACCTATCTGGCCGACAAATTCAATTTTGATCCCTTGGTGCTCCAGCCTCTTCCCGGGGTTCTTCAGTGTGACATTCACCTTCCCACTGACAGTTTCGCCATCGTAGAAAAGAAAATATTTGTCTTTCTTTCCATCTTCAGTCTTGTGCTCAGCCTTCTTCCTCGTTTCAGCGTCATTCAGGACCACATCGATTTCGGCACTTTGTCCAAAACTGAAGAAACTCATTGTAACGTTGAGCCTGTGCCGTGTAAACTCTTATCTTGTCGTTACTGCGACCTGTTAGCAAACTATAACCCCAAACCACCTGCTAATGTTGTGTTTGAAAGTAGAAAACAAACACAGCAAGGCCTGCAGGGTGTGCGAGCTCAGTTCCTCTTCAGACCGCACAACACACTGTAAAACATAAAGATGTCGACGATATTTTACAGAAAACTCGACATTAGCCAACTGTTACATGTCCACAATCATTTCCAACGACGAAGCAAAAAGCGATTCGATAGCACCAAAAAGCACGATAATACGTCCATCAGCAAATGAGCCGTGTCTTTACTCTTCTGCTGACTGCAATCTCTCCAATAAACAGACTTTTCTGGTCAAAAATTATTCTAAGTCGTAATGAAGACGATGCTTTAGGTGTGAATATATTTTACATGTTTGTTTTCTGTAAGAAAAGACGGTGAATGTTGTCAAATGATCAGGATGTACGCCATCTGTGTTGAGTAACTAGTTCCGGGTGGGGTTTTTCAAAATAAGATCAAGAAGCAATACGATAGCAGAAGTGGGCTCAAATATGTCTGTTTGCGGATACACAGTGGCTACAGGACACGGCAAGGACATGATACACCCTTGAAATGAACGTGTCAACAAAAGCACACGGTTAGGAGAGGAAGGTGCGTCATGTAGGAAAGTGGGAATGTCGCGTAGTTTGCAAAACTGCTACTGGACTATTCTGTACGGGCTTTGGCTCCAACCCGGAAGTGAGAGATTTTTATATCCAAAAAACACACCATCTCTTAAGTGTACTCAATTATCAGTAAAAATTCAGCGTTTAAATTTTAGACAGTACTCATAGTGTGGAAAATTTACCTCTCTCATATTTTATAATATTGAATTTAATGGAAGCAGCTTAATTGTTATGACTAGCTGATAGGAAGTTGAATTTTATTTTTATTTTATTTTTGGGTAATTTATCATAGGTTTTGAAGAAGACATCTTGCAAATCAACAAGTCACTATAACCGTTAAAATACTCATTTGAGTACCATAGTTTTCTCTGAAAAGCAGTTATCAGGTGGTATACTTGTAATATGGAAATTTGGAACTATAATTGTACACCGCTACAATATGTGTTTGTCCACATTTGCTACTTCGACCTCCACTTCCCTTCTACACAGGGAAATATCATATTTTTACTACAGTAATGATCTTAATCTAGCTAAAGATTAAGATTTGTTTCTTTTACATATACATCTACACAGATAAATCTAACAATACACTCCTTCAGTAAAACATATGAAACATTCGAGTCTCCACAATATGAACTGTTTAAATGTATTTAATTGTAACAAAATAACATGAACATAGAGCATTAATATCAAATGAACAGTGGACATTTTACAACAGTTCCTGAGTTGTTACACAAATCATTGACACTAATGTTTGAAATGACAGGCTCAACACTGCAGACACACTGAACAGTAAATACTGTAAATTTATTTCCAACAAACACTTTTATTGCATATTTACAACAAGTAAGGAGTGCGATGTATGAAAATTAAAAGATCAAAAATGAATGTATGTATGTACATTAAATACGGAGTCAAAAACGGACAATATGTCCAATACTCTTAAAATAATTAGTAAAGCACAGAAGGTCACTTATACACAGAAACAGCACTCTAAAAATCATACTTCATCACCTTAATAGTACATATTGACTTTGCAGCATAGTGGGATATATGGTATTCAAATTCACAGGTTACTCATACATACTTTATCATCTGTAAATATAAGAAAGGCTGATAAATTGTGCCACATGAATCAGAGCTCAGCCTGTTACAGTCTGCTGCTTATTGCCTGTATAACTACAGTATATACAAAAACAAGTTTTAACTCTTCCCAAGGTGAAAAAAAATAAGAACATGTTTGTTTTATGAAAAAAACACAATGTTGTTTTGTAAAACAATTTCAGTGTTTTCAGTAAAAAGTTCAAGAGTTATAAAAGAGGATTTGTCCAAAATACTGTAAAGGAATGTAGCTTCCAGCATCTTTTGCAATGACACCATGGACCAAATATCAAATTCCACAGCTTTGAATGGGTTTGTTGTGTAACAACATGCTGGAAAATAACTCAAACCAGGAGTTAAAAAAACAAACAAAAAACAAACAGAGTCTTAATCTGAAATTAATTCTGACAGAAAATAAAATAAAATAATGCAATTACATTATAAAAAACATGAAACAGTGCCACAAAATGATATTAAAATTACTTTGGCAAGTTGGTTGATTTGATTTTTATGTGCATCAGAGAATAATGTGCCATGTTACTCCTTGAACTTTACCATCTGGAGACTTATTGTAGCAAGTTAACTTCAACAGTTTTGTTTTTCCATCCCATCCTCCATTTCAGCTGTCAAATGATGAATGAAGACTTGTGGCGAAAATGGCCCTGTAAAAATCAGCAATTTAAAAATTAGCATGCAGAACTCCTCCTTTAATTGTTTCCTGTGTTTACAGTAAGACTTGCAATAAATGCTGTGTATGCTTTGTTTTCTAGTTTTGTTTACCTCATCTGCATCGCCATAGTCAACTCCATCAGTCTGTGCTGGCCAATTGTAGCTGAAACAAACAAACAAAGACCGGATACAATATAAAATACTTTTATGGTGTAGAATTAAAGACAGATTAACAAATATATTGTTAGTCTGGCATATTGTTAATAATTAAATTAACAAAAAAAAACTTCTTCAGAGGTTTAGTTTATACTCACTTATTTTCATTGTGACCTTTTTTGTTGAAGCATCCTCGTTTAAGGGACTGACAGATGGAAACAGCCAAACAGGAAAATACAATCACTGCACCAAATGACTTGAGGAAAATCCCGAGGATGTCGACGTCATCTGCGTCAAGACACAGAGATTATTTCAATGTCAGTAATCCTGATTTATAGAGTATGATGAAGAAAAATCGATGCTTAGAAGTAATCAAGTTGGTAGTCCAAGTTTTTTTAAATGGCACATACAAGAAAACAACATAAAAATTATATTAAGGAATTTCTGATTCTAATAGACTCTCTGCAACATATACACACGGTTCTCCACTAATACTGATTGTAATCTCATTTTATGTTACACTGGAAGCAGAAAACAACTCTTTAAAAAAATTTAAACTATGGCAAAACAAATAACTTAAAGCTGCTGGGATGACTGCTCCATTCTTCTCTTTCTTCTCTTCCATCTGCGTTACCCTCTTCAAGTTACTATAAACTAGTTATTAGTGTGCCAGGGTTCATGACATTTCTTCACATGGACATGGCTGATAGCTGTATAGAAAATGGGCGGCTGGATCGCCCATAATTTCAGATCAGTTCACAGCGCATATGTTCACCTGTCCTGCCAATTTTTCAACTTCTAGCAGATCACTTGAGCTCAACACTCACCGTATCATCAGTTTCTCTCTAGTCATTAATTATTCCAGTGCATTGTTCACTACAGGGTAAAAATCTCCACCTAAGTGGTTTTGTTTTCTCTTCTCACCTGTTGCGGTAATATGTTGTCCATCTGTCCAGATGTACCTACCAGACTTTAAAGTAGAGTTTGTTTGTTTTTTTCATACAAACTCTTCTCTTTTGAATTTGGTGTTGTAAGCAACCTCCATCCACGAGACATAGACTGACACAAAGAAGTTTCTTATTCTAAGAAAGTCTCAGAAAAGACCTCCAAAAAGCACTGACTCAGATGTTTGACACTCACAGACTTCCATCATTTGCGGGGGACACTGTGCATGTCCCGCATCATTCTTCGCCTGGCAGTAGTATTCCCCTGCGTCCTCCTTTCTCACTCTTCGAAATTTCTGAGAAGATATTTTTAGAAGTGTCTCAGTGCAATGACACATTGTATTATCAGCAAAATGCTAAACAGATGCTTGGCTGAGAATATTTTATATATTTTTGTGTTGAAATATTTTATGGTATGGGCTTGAAATATGTTTAGTAATATTGTTGAATTTCTGCCACATGTAAGACTTTCAATCAGTTATTAAGTCTTTGAAGTAAACCCATAAACGCATAACATTAAATGCAACATTATCCTTCTTTCATATGCCAGTTTTTGGTCTGGCTCTCTCACTGGCTACCTTTACACACATGGATTATTCAGCTATGAGTCATATGATGTTTTTTTATTCAGATTAAAGCTGTTCACATTTACATTAGATAAGCTGTAATTAAGTATCCTCAGTGCATAAAGAGTCCTGCACATAAACAAAACACTCAGCCAACTGCTTCCCTCTAAATTTTTATGAGGCAGATTATGATTAAGAGAGAAGAAGCTGAATTATTATAATATTGTGGTAGAAATGGTGGTAAAAGTGAATATTGCATGTTGTCATACTTTATATAACGTGTGCAGATGATGAGAGCAAATTAATTTCATTTAATGTCCATATAGAAGTCTTTCCTACCAGGCCTCCGGTGTCGGGGTTGATGCTGTAGGAGGAGTTGACCAACTTTGGGCTGTTTTTGGGGTCCTGAGGAAGCTCCTCGTTGTTGTGGAACCAGCGGTACTGAGGAGCAGGAAAGCCCTCGTTCTCCAGACATCGCAGCTCGGTAGATGTTCCAACTGTGACTGCCTCTGGCACGCTGCACCGTGGTACCACAGGTTTCACTGCACACACACACACACACACACAGATCAGTCTTTCTACATAGACTAACATGTTGACAAATAATCATTACAAGTTAACA
>JAPZDZ010000024.1:17638441-17667281 GCA_029783805.1 Acanthurus tennentii
CACACACACACACACACACACAGATCAGTCTTTCTACATAGACTAACATGTTGACAAATAATCATTACAAGTTAACAAAGTCTGAGGTAATAACATGAAAGAATTGTTTGACATTTTAGGAAATACACACATCTTGTCTTCTTGCTGACAGTGACATGAGGATATCGATACCACTCTCACATCTGTCCTTTCCATATGAAGCTACAGCCAGAAGGCCTTCAGTCCAGTTCAGCATTAAGACTGAAAGATGTATGAACCTATTATATCTACAGAGGGACAGGATCCTCTTATATGGGGTAAGATTGGTATAAGATTAGTACTGATTTTCTGAGCCAAAAAGGCAAATAAGTACATTTACCAAAATGACAAAATTATTCCATTAGATTGTGAAATGTTACTCTATAATTATATGAAAATAAATGCTACTGAATCTTAGATTTCCAAAGTGTACTGTGCTATTCTGTTTAATCCACAGGAGTGTGAATGTAGTTGTGCTGTAAGTCTTAGCTAATCATGGACTGGTCAGTGATGTGGTATCCAAGCTCACCATACCTCTTACTGCAAGACTAATAAGTATCTCATCAAAGTCCCTTTGATCATCGATGGCGGCCACCTCGCAGCGGTACTCTGCAGTGTCTGAGCGAGTGGTGTTGAAGATCAGGATGTTGGCAGGCTCTCTGAGCTGAGCTCTGTGCTCCAAGTCCCCTTTTCAGAGTGGAAAAAAAGACAGTACAATTGCTCTTTCACATACACAGTGTGACTTAACAGTTCAGAAAACAGAATTCGATGCCAAGTTCTTTCAAGGTACCATTCACTGGGTAAGCTTTGAGTCCTGAGACTTTCAATGCTGTGGTCTAACTGGTTGATGGGTTTTCAACAAAGGAGAGTTTCCAAGTGGTTTACCTGCTATCTTGTTTTGAAAGTATACATAACTGGGGACACCGTTTTTAATTTTTTTCCATTCAATGCGTGGGTTGTTTGTTGAGATGGACTCTATTAAACAGGTCAGTTCGATGGCTGTGAAGAAAACAGAATGCATAAGAGGTGGGAGGGAAGCATCCCAAATCAGGAGAGGAAAAGCTACTTGTGTTAAATAGGTTAGAGTGATTTTTTTCAGCAACTTACGCTCAAACTCATTTGCCCACACAATCTTGTCTGTGGTTCGTAGGATTACCCCGAGAGATGATGGAATGTGACCTGCGGAGGGGGAAAAAAAGAAGACACTAAATGCTGAGTAACCCTGATGGCGTACACAAACATCTTCATTAGCAGACATTATCAACTGGGCATGTTGCTGAATAAACAGTGGATTAGTGGGATAAATATAGAACCTCTCAGAGAGTGTGAGAGCCTTCAGGGTCTGATTTGGGGTAAACACGTCTTATTAATTACTCCTCATTTCTGTTGAAGGCGACTGACACCTGGGACAAAGATGTGTACATTCTACATGTCTTTTTAATACACAAGGCACAGTATGGGCTTCAGGGATAAACTGACTTCTAAGAAGAAATTCTGACTGACTTCAGTGTTTGACTTGGGTCCTCAGTGAAAGTTAATTGGATAATAATTTGGCTGCTGAAAACACAATGAAAGTGAGAGCAAGTTCTTAATGTTATAATGCTGCAATAAAAATACTAATAGAGGAGTGTGTGGTCAGTATCTGGTCAGTTAGACATTTTTTGTTGTCTTGGCTTTACTCCACTGCACTGCATTTGAAGTGAAACCCTGACTGATGGTTAAAGTGCTGACTTTCAGCTTTTCAGCTCTTTGTTTGTTTACACCCTGGAGAGTCAGTGTATGAGGACTTTTATATACAGTCCCTCCAGTTTTAGGACAATGCAGCAAGGCAATAGTCATAAGCATACAGGCAAGGCAAACAAGGAGTTTTGTGGAGCCAAAGTTAAACACCTGACCACCACCCAATGGGTGGTATGTTTCAATTGCTGAAGATCAGGACCAAAGGCAAAAAGCTCCTGAAACAAGTCAAATCAAATCAAAACAGTCATTTATAAGCAAGTAGGATTACTTTATTTGAGTTTATATAGTGTTACATTTTGTCAGGCATATTTATTTCTTTGAGTATTATTTCTTACAGATAAGTAGAAACCTTCTGTGTTAAGGACAGCTGCCAGCAGAAGTAAGACCTCGGTCAATGCTTTCAGACACAAAGTGGATGAGACTGTCTGATTTCTGTCCCAAACAAACCTGATGTTAGAACATGATCATCTGCATCACTAGTTCACTAGACTGCACTAGTGTGATGGTGACAGCGTGCCTCTGAAGGATAGCTGGAACGGTTTGATGATGTGTCACCCATTATTAGAGCAGAGAGCTCCCATGTTTTCATTCCAACAAACGTATTCATATACCCTAAAACATTATGGCAGAGCAGTGGTATTTATTTTTTCAGTTCAGTTCAGTTCAGTTTTTCTTTTGTGAAAGAGCTTCTTTGCTAAATTGTGACAATGATTTGTTCTGAGATTTGCATTATAAATAAATTATTAAGTTGCCCAAACAAAACAAATCAGGAGCACAAAAATAAATTAACAGTGGGAATGTGCTTAAATTTAAAGCACATTTAATTGTACGCCTTGCTTTCCCCCTGGCACAAACAACACACGAGAGATAATTATTTTAGGTTCCTTGCTTGAGTGCACTCCTTTAAGCAATTGGTGTTATTTTGTAAATGTCAGATTTTTATGGCAAGAGGCATAATTTACCAGTTCTGTCAAATTTCGGCCAGTATAATGCCAAACTATGTGGAAAATCAGTGAGTATAGAGTGAGGTGTACGCTACAAAATATTAAGACAATGTGACAATTACAATTTCAGATGTACACAATATATTTTAATATGTCTGATTTCAAATGCTGAGGATCAATAAGCATGTTTCCACCTTCTACTAGTACCCTATACTCAGCCTATTGTGTCTGGTGCCACTTCCAAATGCAATAATTGCTGGGTACACATGCGACTAACAGCATGCGTGCTGAGTAATGAAGGCATTCCTGCTCCCAGTGGGGGCTGCATGAAGGGTTTCAAATGAACGCTGAAATTAGATAATAACAATTATCTGAGCCTTGAATACTGCAAGACATTGCCTCCCGTTTGCCAGAGGCACTGTGCGCTCTGACTAACTCTGAGGTATTTATTCAAAGCAGCCTTGTTACTGCACGAGTGACCCTGAGATGTACAGTAGGTAGCATATAGCTGACACTCAGCCTGAAAGTGATGAAAACATGGTCCTGCCAAAGCATCCGGTCATACAAGCACAGCTGCAGACACTGATGAGATCTGACTCCCAGGTCTCAGCTTCCGTCTCTGTTGCTGACTTTCCCACCCTGTACATCAAAAGCTATTTTTAGCCCAGCTGCGACTGGACATCCTGGGAGACACAGGCTCGACCAACAAATGCTCCCTCAGCATATGCAAGTACTGGGGTTTGAGCCCTAAAACTACTCTGTGAACCGCTTTGTACATGGTCAAGTGTAGAGGTGTGCACTCAGTCTAAAATAAATGCAGATGCTTTCTTTATGCTGCAAGTTTTACATGAGAAAATTGGGCTAATTAAATAACCAAAGACATTGGCTTGAATCTGCTACAGCTGCACTGCACAAATATCATATTACCAAAACCCCACCAAATTCATATGAAAAAAAAACATGTTTCAGCGATTACAACATGTCAGTATGTAATTTGTTATTCTGAATTTACAAGAAATGATTCATTTAATTAAATTCCGCTGAAGTCCATTTATTTTTGGAAAGCATTTCTGTAACACTAATAAAAGGTCCTTGTGGGTAACCTTTGTTGCATGTAACCCTCCCCCTCTTCTCTCCTGGGTCTAACAATTTCCACAAAATAAAAAGGACAGAAAGAAAAGAAACAGAGAAAAGGTCACACTTATAAATATTTCTGCCCTGTTTATCTCCAGAAATCAATACTGATACAGTGATTACAAGTTCAAGTATGATGTGTACACACCAGAGTAACCAAAATCAAAAGTGTACCAACCACTCAACCATGCACAGTGTTGACATGATTCCTAAAAAAAGAGAAGTAGGCCGTGGGAAAGAAAATCCACAGTCAATTATGAAAACAATGTGTACCTAATTACTAATACAAGCTTAGCATAAAAGCATTCATACAACAATGGTTGGTCCCCCAGTGACACAATGCAGGCTGAAGGGAAGACAATATTTTTGAATCATGAAAAATAATCTCAGCGCTTGCTGGAAAGCAAACACAGGCTGATTTTTAATCCCTCTCTTATTGTAAAGCATAGACAAAGTAGGTCTATAGTCTGCTGTGAGAGCAATGTGCTCTTTAATAGCCACACTGTGCAATCCTCTTATGCGCTAAATATGAAAACAACCCATCCCCATCCCTGCAACAAACAAAAATGTTAAACCAGTGCATCTATAAAAAGACTTTTTCCCAGACATTCCATCGCAGTCACTGCAAATATGCTGAAGGCAGAGCTGCCATCGAGCAACACAGAGAGACCAAGGACCACTGGGATTTACAGCATAGTGGAGTGACTGTAACAACAACTAATCACTGTGGTAGATTAGTATGAGACAGTGATGTTGTCATAAGCACATGGGGGAGATGTGAGAAAAAAAACACATGAACTGTATTTTCCTCGTTTCTCCTAAGCCACACAAATGACCGATGAAGAAAAAGACTCTAATCTAGAAAAGATACCGAGAAAATAAACACTGAGCTATAATGTAGCTCGAGTAGGTTTGGTACAAAGATCATAAATTTTCTTAGATACCAAATATTGTGACAATAAATTTAAAAACATTCTGGGAAAATCTCCATAAAACAACTCTATTTTGATTTTTATTTTAATTGAATAGTGTTGCCATTAAGAACATGGAGCTTAAAGTTTAAATGTTACATTCAGAACTTAACAACAATTATAGACTTTATTGGTTAATCAACTCAGCAAGTATTTTGATGGATGTTTCATAATTTTACTCATTTTTAAAACAAAAAGATATTTAAGATTATCGGGTTTTAGTGTGAAAATTTGCTGTTTTTCAGTGTCACACAGTGTTTTGGGGTTTTAGTCAAATAAAACAAACAATTTTGAATATGTGTTCCTGCTCTCTAAGCATTTTTTACTATTTTATGACATTTTGTAGAACAAGCAAGTGATTAAAATTATTGACAAAACAAAAGAAAACCTTAAGAATGAAAATAATAGTGTACACTCTTTATACTGTTACGGTCCCTAATCATAACCAGAGGAGAGAGGAAAAAAAACATGTTTTTCATAATTTGAACAAAATCATTTAAATGTATCCACTGATGTGTCCAAGTTATATGAAGCATGAATTAAACCATGTTAAAAGGGATTCATATTCATTATCTTAACCTTAAGGCAGAATTAACACTATGAGCATACAAAATTTAATTTTGATAATCACTCCTGTTACTTCTGTAGTGAGCTACATTTATCCTCTTCGTTCACCATAATGTCAGTCAAGAGGTTTACAGCCAAAACATCCTGAAAAAATGAAGCTTTGCCTGTCAGTCGTTTAGTCATTTGACTCACACTTGCTGAGAGGACCTGTGTGAAGAGATGAACACTTACTGATGCAATCTGCCATTTGGAAATGACCCACTCTACTGTCAGTTTTCACCCAGCAGCAGGGTGACCTCACACTAAAAGTGCATGTCAGAATGGATATAACAAACCACCAGCATCAGCTGCATTGATCCACCCAAAAGCTCCAGCTGTTGCTGGACAGGGATGATGAGAAATGTCATCTCCATCATGTGACCCACCATGACTGACTCTTCATTTTCAGCAGATGCCTCACTCACCACCATCAATCACTCAGTGATCACTTGAGGTCAATAGGCACACTCTAATTAAATCCACCACTTAGAAAGGAATTTAATCTGGTTAGAACTGACTCTTAAACTTTGAATTTAACTTGTACTAACTCATTTAAATTCAACACACATTTCAGATGCATGGGTCTGGGGTTAGGCTGCATGCACAATACATAGAAACAATATATGCATGTTAACAGAGGCGCTCTTGCAGACCCTTGTAATTCTGATACTCACCTTCATCTTAAGACTTGCACGACAGGTCCCCTTACCATATGTTTGCCCCTCTGTTCGCCCAAAGTAACGTTTGCTTCGTTATCATTCGTAAAATTTCCTCATTATAACTCGCCATTGACAAATAAAGACAAGATATAGTCTCGGTTTGGTTTAATGTTGCAACACTTAAGAATTAAAAAGGCACTTAACGCTAAAACCGCCTCCTTTACAGTCGTGAACATTAGCAAACAGTAACGTTAACATGAATTTTAACGTGAAAACGTGAGGGATGCTCTTACAACTACGTCATTCTTTAGATCCGATTCGTACAACGGCAACATAAACGGCACCATTAATGGAAACATATTTCAGTGACAATAAAACCCAACAAAACACCCCAATGTATAACGACAACGGTGTCTATACTATTCTCAACCTGTTTATGTCAAGCTAGCGTCTGGTCCGACGTTAGCATTGACAGCTTCGGTACAGATTGTAGATTTAACTAACAACAGCTGCACTTCGTTAAGTGAAGAAACGCTTTAAAGAAAGCTCCGTGGGAAAAGGGAAATAACTTACCCAGGCTGGTGTAAAGAATAAAACAAACCACGAGTCGCACAATCGCCATCTTGCAGCGTCTAATTTCTCGGGTACAGTAGCACACACTCAGCACCTCAGAGAGGTATGAGGATGAGGGCAGAACAGACTGGTGGATGTTGCCATCGACGAGTTTCCATAGCTACAAGGACTTTGGAGATCAGCCCTCCACGCTGTCTGACAGGCGAGAGGCGGGGCCAAGTATGTGCTCCTCCTCCAAAACAAATCTTGAGGAAGCATTCAGACATATACTAATATCTTACCATTAATAAAAACAAAAAAATAAAAAAACACATAAATCATTGACAAGTTCATTTAAAATGTAGAAAAGTATGTAAGTATAATAAAGGAAGATGTACTGGAAGTATTAAAAGTGGGCTTTTACAGAAAACACCAGAGGTGAATTAAGCATTTAAATCTTTAATGTTAATAAAGTGTAGGATATCTTTGTTTTGAGTGAAACAAAGATATTCTACATGGAAATTGGCTTATCGATATTATTTTATTGAATTATAATTTGCTCTGAACTAATGTTAACACAAATTTCAAGCTGGTAAGCTTTTGTATTATTATATTTTACTGTTTGAAATAAACTTTATCTGCTTGCAAATTTCCTTTGATAATGAAAACCATTTTTTATGTAAAAAATTTCGTAATTAACATAAGTACTCGATATATTTTGTATTGTTTATAAGAAATTTAAAAGTAAGAAAATAGTGTCATCAATGATTTACTGAAGAATGAATTTTAGTTGTTTTGTTAATGACTGCAACCAATGGTTATTTTCATAAGGGATTTAACACTCTAATTATATTTTTGATCAATCGATTTTTTTTTTGTTCATAAAAATTCTGAAATAAATGCCCATTACAGACAACCAAATTCCAGTTTGACACCTTTGCTAGCATATTTCTGCCATTTCAATGATAAAAGAAAAAGCTACAAATCCTTATAAGGTTGCTGCCTGAAAGACATTACCGTGGGCATAAGTCCCGTATTCATTCACTACAAGGGCATCAGGGCGGAAGATGGACGTGCTCAGACAGGAAATGCCTGTGCATCATAGTGTCAGGCATTGATCTCTAAAGTCAACATACGTTTCTCCTTTCCCCAGTCCTTATTCTGAGCAAAAACTAACAAGTCATCATAAAATCCCTGATACACAAAATGAAAAAACTGAATGAAAAGATAAGCAGACTTTGAAAAATGAAAAATTGAATGAGGAGGCAAGCAGACCATTTTGCAACAGGCCTATCTGATTTTCGCACAAAATTATCTGCATCCTCTGTAACTAGGTCTGCACTGCTGACATCAAAGGTTCCCTTCAAAAATTTAATTAATGTAATTTTTTTTTCGATTTGTATTGATTTTCATTGCTCACATTTGCAGCAATGGAAGTCTTGCAAATAAACAGCAGGTGGCAGTGTAAAACCAGACATTATTTTAGTTGTCAGTACATTCGACACATCCAAAGAAAGCATCATCTTGTGTAAAATTATGTACAATAATGCTATTCGTGTCATAAGAACTATTTTCTTTTAGTCTTTAGAGCACCTGTTTTGTAAAAGGGAACATACATGCATTATATGCAAATTCCACTCCTACTAAAAGAAAACATAAGCTGAATTTTAAAAAATATGTTACAAAAAACTATTCTTGCAGATTGGTGTTTGGAATTGGTATTGCTGTCCTCTGAATACCCTCACCCTAAACTAATACTACTAATCAAAAAAGACATAAAGGTCGAAATAGAAGAACTTGTGGCCCTCTTTGAATCCTCCTGCACCTTTGGACCTTCTGCTGGCCTTCCACTGTTACAGTGTCAGTAGCAGATGTTGCTAGGCAATTATTCCTCTGATGTGAAGCTCTTTGTTGCATCTCATAGAAAACACTATTTGCCATTGTTTTACAAATGCAAATCTGGTTCATATATTAAACCAGAATATTTTATTACATAAACCATTACAAACAGAATCCTTTTTTTTAAAAAAAAAAGATTTTAAAAATGCATCACAGCTGAATGTGATCATATTGAGGAAATATTCAGCTTTTTTGTACTTCAGTAAATTAACATGAGACGCAGTTTGAGCTAAATTGGTGACACGGTAATTGTAACGCAGTGTAACCGTCTCATTACAGATGTTTTCTATTGTCACTTTCATTTCCTGTGTTACATCCGTCACTGAATGAGCTGGTGACTGTTTGTTTGCATCGTTTTCCCTGTAAATGTACATCTTTCACTGAGGGAAAAACGCAGTGCTGTTGGTTTTTGGATTTAATATCCACTCCTCTCCTCCAGTCTCAGACCCATGAGCCCTGTTCCTGTAAGCTTGACAGACAGGTCTAACACCAGCAGAGCTATTTAAGGTGTGCACTGTGTTGAAATAAGCACAGGATATGAAAGCATAGCAGCCTGCATTATTATGCAAAATCTAGAGTGAAATGAAACGGCAAAATTCTTCTACATAAAAGAAGATTAGAACACTCAGGTGCTGCTGGTTGAATAAATGAAGGAAGTTTGCATTCTGTTCTTATCGCAGTGTCAATAAAACAACTGTTGTGTTGTTGGATATATTAGTGCAAAATGTGGACAAAACCCTCAAAACATATGGAAATTGTTTAAAAAGATGATCATTTTTTGGTACAATATATATTAGCTATGTAAATTACTGCATTTTACGTGCTAATGCTTTGTCTATTTTATTCCTTGAAAGTTAGATAAATAAAGGACATTTTACCCTTCTTTGTAAATGCTCTTAAAAGATAAAGGTGATCCATCAATGCACAAATACATTTTCTCCTCTTATGCCACCTCAGTCGTGTTTTTCCAGTAGTAGCCTCCATCTCTTAATGACTGGATTGTTGTAGTTATTACAGAATAAAGTGCAAACGAGTTAGGTAAGTTGGCATTTTTTTGGATTATTATTGTAGAGAGTCTGGCAAATGTGATAACAAATTCTTGTCTATTTCTTGTTTATCTTGAGATGTTTATCTCAAATAAACATAAGGGGATATTTTTAGGAATAAGTTGTGGCTTGATTTTTTATTTTATACGTTAACCAGGGCACAGTATTATACACACAAATGTTTGACTCATATTGCTGCATGTTGATGTGGGCCTGTGTACAAAATGATCACTGTGTTACAAGATAGACGATACATATGTGGAACTGATAATGGCACTCCAAGTCTTAAGTGATTTTAAGAAACGCTAATGTATACTATGTATGGCTGTCTATTGGTCATAACTGTCACAGTTTCTCTGATGGATATTCTTGTCTTTAAGTAACCTATGTGTGTGCCAAAATCCTGCTCTTTGAAGGTCACATATGCTCCCATCCCCCTTTTCACAGCTATTATTAATGTCTATGGAAAAACACTTCCTTTCATGCTAATCTTCCTGCAACTTCTTGTTCTTCGCCTACAAATTCTATAATCTAATTCATTCTTTAAGCTGTAGTCTGAATCCTTGCCTAAAACTGGGAAGATTCATGGGGATGTGTTTGTGGGTGTGCTATTTTTGGTCTCTGTCTGTTCAGAGTTTTATTTTACATGCTGAAGATTGCACCTGCACACGTTCAGCTGCAGCTTTCATTAAAAAGCATTGAAAGTATCAGTCCCACCCCTCAGAGCGGGAGTGGGACTTTAAGGAGCAGCCTGAGGTTCAGATAGGGGGCTCTAAAATTTCCAGACATGTAGATCAGATGGAAAAAGGCTGAGGGAACAAAGCAGGAGAGGACAAAGTTTCACATCATGGTGGCTGAGTGAGGGAGGCAGGAGTGAGAGACTTAGAGGGGTGGGATTCAGAGGGCCTATTTTTCAGTTTCTTTGAACTAAGATCACAATGCATGTTACTCACATTGAGATATTTTTCACTAAGACATTAATATATAATAACTAGTTCATGATGTTTCTTTTAACTTGAGTCCTGATTATTTTTAGCTTAAGATTTTGGTAGGTTTGTTTTTAAGTACAGTCAACAAACAGGCATTTAAATATGTTTAAGATCTTATTAAGTTAGTAATCACCCAGCATTTTCAGCACTAGGCTGTACATAAACAGGTGCCCAACCTGAGTTAACATCTCTTGTTAAATTATAGCATGTATCACATAAAATACTTTCTTTCTTTCATCTTTAGGCAGGAGATGCAAAATGCACCTGACTGAATATCCCTTTACTCTTTGGAATAAAGATAATGAAAACGCAATGATTCTTTTTATTTCAGGTGCTCACACATTATGAAAACAAACTTGTGAATATATTATTTAATTTCAATATATGCTACAAACATATATTCCTAAATCTTACACACTGGACCTTCAAATTTAATATTCGTAGGAGATTATTAGTTGGTGCATTGATTACAAGTTTGTTTTAATAAAAAATTAACCCTGCAATGACTTAATTTAAAATGCTATTAAACACCAGTTAAATAAATAGATCAAGCCTAAGTAAAAGCCAAGTTGCTTGACACTTAAACACGATAGTTAATTATTTGCTGAAACAGACTTTCATTCCATAACTATTTATAATTTGCTCTCAGTATTTTCAGTGAGTGTTAGCAGAACCAAATCTAGGTATCAATATCTCCAAGAACATGAGAGTTAAATTAGCCCATATAAAATGTCATGGCAAGCACTTAGTGGTGGAACAAGTATTCAGATCCTTTACTGAAATGAATTGAACTGATGCTACACTGCGAAAATACTCCATTAAAAGCTTGAAGGGTGATTGATGAGTTAGTGGCCTGGGAGAAAGAAGAAGAGTTAAACAGCTCTCGTTCCTTACATGTGCAGCTCAGCTCTTTGAGTGATTATGCAGAAAGTTTGAAGTCAATAACTTTTGTGGTGTTCTTGTTTCGGGTTACTGAAAATAGCAACTCAGCACTGTCTGAGAAAATGGACAAGATCAGCTTTCTTGCAGTCATGTGGGAGTGAGAATTTGAACTAGACGTCATTGTTCCCGTGGACAATTTTGTAGGCTCAAGACTCCAACTTATAGAAGGACTGGATCCATATGCTTCATGGCTGGTGAACTATGTGTGAAAATGTAGAAGGGGGGTTATATTAAAAAAAAATAATGTGCTAGGTTCTTATAAATGGACTCCTAACTTAGACCATGAACTTATCCTTGAACCTTTATAAAAGTCTTGCATCAATCCTTCCTTAAGTAAAAGTATTATGAACAAAATGTGTTAGTACTCGTTCTGCAGTGAATGCTCCCTGTCAGTGTACTACTATTACATACGATGTTTTTATAAAAAATATGACCGCTGCATTAATGTGCATGTTTTTATTTTACTTTACTTTTTTTCACAAACATTCTCATTCAAATTAACCAGATTTGAATATACATGCTGAAAAGTAACATGGAATTAAATTGGTCAGATAAATTTTAAGGCACAATATTTGCCTCTGAGATTTAAAAATTCATTTGGATGAAACAAGGTAACACAAGAACCTTGAATCTGTATTTCAGAAAATGTACTCCAATGCCAACCACATGTGGCATACTGCATGTATATCATGTACATATAGGTTCTTTGCATGTTCTCCATGTGAGCTGTTCCTTCATTAAAGTCATCATCACCATCATCATATTTCTGTGTATTATTTGGAACTTGTAATGCTCATAAAGCTCCTTGCCCTCTCTATAATGTATGATTTAAATTGGAGGCAAAGATGTTTAAATGCACAACATATGATTTCTGCTGTTAGAGATCTCTAAAGCAAAACAATAAGAACCAAAGATGTAGTCTGATGACTCAGTGAAGTGCTGTGGGATCGTGGGATTTGTTTATTTCATTGTTAAACAGACGCCACTGCAGATGAAAATCTATCTATCTGACTCCGGCTACAATGTTCACAAACAAGATAATGTATCCGAGTTTTATTCATGTTTACACATTTCCTTCTGCAGCCTTAGACTGGTGTTTTCACACATAGCAACAGGCTACAGAACTCAATTACATACTTCTCATTTTTAAAATAGCTGGAAACATTTGGGTTAATGTAAGTATACAACTGAAATATACTCAAGATAAGTTGTTTTTAAACATTCAAATGTAAAAAATGCGACATGTTAAATGTTTAAATGTGATTATAATGGCTAAGCTGGAGTTTGAGTGCATCAGCAAATGTAATTACTGAATACAACCGTTAGCAGATAATTAGTGACTGTTTTAATTCTACTGTAATAATAACTCTCTCCGAGAAAGAGTCTAACCTCAATAGCTACGGTCGTATTAATCACTTGGGAATAGACTGTTCCGATCATCTGGCTCACGGACTGATTCAGTTTGTGTTGCCAAGCACTGCACAAAGTTTTTATATTGGTCGCAATGGGATTAACTCCCTGAAAGTTATCACAAGTCGAAAAAACAATAACAGACTAAATATGCCCTCTCTGACACTCACAGAGATTCTCCCTTCGGCCACAGAAAATTGAACTTCTTGTTCTTTTTCTCTAAAGAGATGCTGTCAACAGAGTTTCAGAGAGTCTAAATTGCACTATGATGCTATAGGTCTAGAGAATATAAAAAAATTAGCAGGAGCTGCATCTACAGCTCAATTAGCACTGTGGTATTAATAGATTTCACAAGTGAGCTGAAAGACGGCATGATGCACAGGAGAAACTTGATGATTTCAGAGTGATAAAGGGGAGCAGACAGCTTTAAATTAAGATTTTTTTTGCCCAATTTACACATTTTTCAACTCTCCTGTTGTTAGGAATATTAATAACTTGGTGTAATTATAAGCAGAAGTGCTCATTTTGTAAACCTATACAGATTTATGTGTCATCTGCTGCTGAATTACTGAAAGCTAGATGCAGTGTGCAAATATCATGTGAAAATATTCAAAGTAAAGACTTAATTGATGGACATTTTTTAAACTTTATCAGGTCATTCAGTGTGCAGGCACTGATTCAGTTTAATTTGCTGGAAAAAAAAAAGATAGGTGGCGCTTGGATCTACTCCCAAATTTTCCCTACTGATCCACCCTTTAGGTGGGTTGTTCACAGGCTCCACTGATGAGCACCGAACATGACAAGTGATTCTCGTCTTAGGGGAGGTGCAGGGAATGAAAGTGACTTTGAGGTCCAAAACCTTCCTGCCAACGCAATGCATGTGTCATTCAAATTTGCTGCTTCATAGACACAGAGAGAAAGAAACAGACACAAGGATGTCTGTGAAGTTGACTTCTTTCAGTCCCGGAATCAGAGTTCAAATCACTCTTTTAGTCTGAAATGACACAGCACTGTCTCTATCAGTACTTTGAGGGCAAATCTAGACATCATTTCCAGAAAAAACAAAAAAAGGCATCGAAACAGTAAGCTTGGACTAAATTGACAAGCATATTATTAGATTAAACTTTTTTTCATTTGTTTAAAGCATTGACTGTACAATTATTGCCCATTATTAATTAGTTCATTTTCATTTTACTAAAATAATTGATCAAATTAAATTAAATAATTTGTTTTGTCATTACTTTTTTTAAGAAATAGTACAGAATGTTGTACCCAACCAAACAACCAACACTCTAAAACCTGAAGATATTTAATCACTGACATATAAAACAAACAAAATTATTCATTACTTTTAGGAAGTCAAAACCAGCAAATGTTTGGCACTGGTGCTTAAAAAAAGATCAAAACAGTGAACTGATGATCAGAATAACTGCAAATTCCTTTTCTGTAGCTTGGTGACACTTAATCGATGCATTATTTTATCTTGAGTATCTTGAATATTAACATTCAAAAAGTAACTACCCAGACTCACAGCAGCTAATCTGCAAAAGAAAAAATGTTGAAAGTGTTGAGTAGCCCACAGAAAGACAGTGTAGTTCAAAAAGTCACATTTGATAAAAAAGTCTTACTATTGTTAGGACAAACTGACAATGGGAAGAGGAAAAACACCTGGACCAAAAACACTGGGAACTAACTAACTAATCAAAAATAGGTGACAGAAAAAACAGGCAGACATAAATAAAAGACAGAAAATAAAGAAAAGTCAAGAGGTAGAAAACTTGTCTGAGGTCAATTTCTACAGAAATCGAGGATAAACTAAATGTGTTGTTATGTATAAAAGGCATAATGACTTAAAAAAAAAACCCTCTCACTTCTTGTTTGGCCAAAATCATTGACAAATTACTGTAGGCTGCCCTGAATAGTATAGTAACATGTAAACTTACAAATCAAACAACTGAAAGTGAAGCTTGTGTCTTGTGTAAAACACTGCTGACCACTACTGGTCAAAAGCATGAATTATACTTAGAAACTGTGTGAGACAATGAGGACATACAGAGTTTGTCTTGTAAAACACCATAAACAGACATGCAGCAGAACATCTGTTCAGCAGCCGGCGTGCACGACATCTTGTTTGGTGCAGGCAGGTTAGTCGGCTGCAGGCTGACTGACTGATGCAGGATGGGGCCCTCAGTGTACACATCCATATGTCTCTGTCACTGAAGCATCTGAGTGTGTGCAAGTGCAAGCTCAGTCACACCAAAGTACAGATTTACATGACACAAGAATAAAGAAACAGCACAAGAGTTCCTTTTAGTTTCAGTTGCACATGATGTATTATGACAGTCTTAATGGTCCTTGTTTTCTCCAGAGTTTAATTTAGTCCTCTGCTTTAGTGGACATTAATACACTCATCAAAAAGTTGCTTGCTCACAGTAGCGACAGACTGGAAAGATCCCACTGGACAATGACCCTAAAAATAAATCAATCTGCTGCACTTGCAGACAAATATCTATTAATTTTTTAATCCATTATTTTCTGGCAGGGTACCTGAAAGATAGCAGATGGAGATTCTGATCTTACCTCGCTGCAGCACTTGTAAGAAAAGCGAAAAATATGTTGTTTTCTTTATCGATTGCTGCTTAAAAGAAGATTTAAATAAAGACTTAAACCGTTTGTCTGGCTTTCTTAAACACTGTAAACAAGATAACAAGAGGAAAAGAAATTCAGTTAACCTCTTTGACCACTGAGCTTTTGTCAGAGCATCATTTTAAAAGCTTTAAAAAACAGTGGAGTGGGAATGGTCATCACTAATGGGATAAACCCTTTATCTGATCACAGAGAGGCTACAAGTTCAAACATGCACCGTAAACTCAATAAAAGAGGAATCTAATGTAACATGCATGTAACAAATGATATTGGTGATTTCTGCAGGAAATAATCCTGAAGTTGTTTTCCTGGGCAGCACCTCTGATCCCTGCTGCCTTTAAAATTTAGAAGCATTTCATGTTCCCTCCCTGCCCCCCCGGTAACTCAGCCATCCCCAGTTTCCCCAAACAGAGCTGCAAAACTAATAGTTTGGTTGCATAAGAGATTATCTTAACGGTTCTTATCTTTACTCTGCTCTGGCTCATAGGAAATCAAATTCTATCATGGAAAAAAAAAAAGGAAAAACAATCTCTCCTGCGGTTTATGAAGCAAATGCCTTTATATTGCATGTGTCACCGTGGAAACGGACTTTACTCTCATGGAGGCACATGCTATTGAAGGTATGTGAGCGGTATGTTCAGGTGTTATGTCAGCACTTCTGTAACTTTGGGTGAGGATTGGAGGGGGTGTGTGTGTGGGTAATGTGACCTTGTTTTGCCATGCAGCAGTCGCAGCACGCCGCCGCACACCTCCCATGACAGTAATTGTAAGAATCTGATGGATGCTCCACCTTCAAAACAGCTTAGTCATTGACTGGAGCAACAGTTTCTCCACGCAGGCCTTCATTTGGACCATAAAAAGTCCTGTTTTGCTTACACATTACACAAGTGCCCCCTGCCACACAGCTATTGATGATTAAGATCCATAACTTATGATTCATAGCCACAGTTGTAGATGTCACCGGGTCTCCTGCTGAGTGCAGCTCCAGCACCAGAGAAAACTCATTTGTTCAAGGAGGTTTTACTCCTCAGCTTCCTCCACTGGACCTCCCATCTGCTCACACTGGAACATGTACAGTGCTGTATGTACGTATGTGGCCCAGCTGGGAGGGAGGAGCTTACAGAGCAGAGCAGCATCACTCAGATGTTACCTCATCCTAATCTGATCATTTCTCTATTGTGTATGAAGCTTTGTTTTGAAGTGGTCATTCCCAACCATTTTGGCCTTTTTTTGAAGAGAGGCACTGTTTGCTATTTGTGTGTGTGTTTTCCTCTGAGATTTAGTCATTTGAGGAATTTTTTTGAGGTCTAATGCTGTAAACCTTGCAAATTCCACAATAAAAGCATAAGATTAGAGAAAGGTCAGAGACAGTGAGCACAAACGTTAACAGAAATATGTTTTTGTTGGTGTTGTTTTCTCATTTTCCTACCCTGTTATTATCTAACAACCCCTCAGATGGATTCCACTGATTTAGAGGAATACAGACAGCCGACAAATTAAAGAAAATTCAGAATAAATTATTTAAAAAAACAAAAAAATGCATACACTTTGACACATTGCACAAGATGGGGCTTGATGGGTGTGAAAATGATGTGAATCGCATGTTAGGGATTTCACAGTCACCAGATCACAACCTATACAAGATCCTGAAGCAATGTGCAGCACCATCACCAAAAAAGACCAATGATGGATTATCTTTTGGAAGACTCACCCAAACAGTAAATCATATTTCCAGCAACATTGAAACTGTTCTCGCAGTACACGCCTTCCCAGTTTAGACTGAGACTGTACTTAATTGCTTACTTCTAAAGATGTGATGCTTCTTTGGATATGCGAAGACAAGCAAAAAACACTGAAAGCTGTTGAGGTCTTGAAGATTACACTGCACAGTTAAAGTAAAGCAGCATGTTTAGGAAAGTGAGCCCAAGCCAGTTGCAAAACAGTGATTAAAATTGTTCAAATGTGTTGTGGAAATATTACTCAGCAGGACACTGCTGCAGGGCTAAAAATGTCTGCGGAAAAAAAAGAGGACTGTCTGTGATTTTTTTGGTCACCTTTTTAGATTTCTTTGATTTCATACAGGAATGTGACAATCTCCAAAGAAGTAGAAGAAAAAAGAAGAAAAAGAAGAAGGGGAGGGGAGGGGGACAGACAAGACACAAATGCCATAGTAAAAATGTGACAAATTCTGATGAAGATTTGCAGAATATAGTCTCGCCACCAGCCTCCCTTGCATGTGATGGATCACCTATATATATTTATCTCCCGGTCGCACGCAGCAGCCGGTGTGCGCGGAGATCTGAGCTGATGCAGCCAGAGGCGCACAGACGTTATGATTCCTCCGTGGTCATGCATGTAGAAAACAGAGGGAGTGAATATGAGGCAGCCTTATCAGTGGTAACCATGTGTGCGCAGTGGGCAGCGTGCTGGAGCTGCATCCTCTCGCTCGCGGCCGTCGAGGAAAAACCAGAAGTGTATTGTATCTGTCGCCACACCCATCACATGAGCCAGACACGGCACGGTGGCAGGAGAAAAAGAGCGTTTTAGGCTATGTCGGTGACAGCGACATGACAACAGCCGAGGGCTATGGGTGAGCGACAGATGAGTCACACACACACACACATACACACACACATATCCACCAGCGTCCCCCCTCCTCTTTTTCCTCGCACATACAGTAAACCTGCAAGAACAGCTTGACGATGCCAGTATCGATATGACGATTATTGCAGAAAACCTGCGTGGATGAATGGATGATGGGCGGTGATGGTGCACGTGGGGCCAGTTTAGGAGAGGTATTTAAAGATGTGGACACGTCTCTATGTCAATGCGCATGATACTGCGGTTCCACTACTATGGCACGCTCCAACTCACCTTGAATCGGCGCACGGCCGCTCTCCTGTCATTCGGATGCGGGGCCGTACAGAGAGCCAATACACGCCCCAAAGCCTCAATCGGCAGCCAATCCGACGAGAGGAGAGGCGGACCTGTGGCTGCATTCTCACACTTGGTTTCACTATGCGCTCGTAAAACGGCTCCGTCTACTACGAACGCGGCGGTGCAGGTGCTCTGTCTCTTCGGGAGAGGATGCGGATGGAAGGACGGGGGAGGGAAGGGATGAAGGGAAACGCCACGAGGAAAGAAAATAGGATATGAAAAGGGGCTTTTGCAAAGAGACCGTGAGGTGCAAGGTCGAATATGAGAGATTGGTTGAACGGGGCACTTTGCGTGGTAATAGCTGGTCGGCAATAGTACTATGATTTGGTATGTGGCCACTCTGATAGCAAGTGTATTCAGCACCAGAGGAACGGCCGCTCAAGGTGAGTTGAAGTGCAATATATTTTATGCCGCACATAGCATATGATTTCTGCTGTGTCCGTGTGCGCTCGGTGCCGCTCTTTGTAATCGCATGACATTTTTTTGTATGTTAAGTCATATGAACAGTGGGGCTATTTCATTCTAACAAATGGCTGCATATCTCATATGTCACGTGAAAGTTCAGCCTCGGTTAAATCGTATCAGGGAAACAACAATTGTCTTGAAATGGCCTGGCTCACATGCATGATGTGTGAGACGGGATCATTCACATGTCTGTGCTACAAACGCTACTGTCCACAGAGATTGACCAGGACAAAGATGGCTTGATTGATATGGCTGTGTGGTTTTCGGCCTGTGAGGCTCATTTATGGGATGAAACAACGAGCAGATCGGAAATAACGTCCCCGATGCTGAGGGGGGGGGGGAAATGTGTGCATTGTATCATAGCAAGCAGTCCCATTTGAGTTCTCCAGAGAGGGGTGTGACCGTCTCAGCCCTCAAGATGGAAAAGTAACTAAATAATGCATTGCGTGTCAGATAAAATGCACTCTTGAATTGATAGAGCCCATTGCTGCATGCCTGGGATTCATATGCAGAATTTAACATTGCACATGGATACAGTCACAATGGTGTGTGTGATGCACTGAGCACACACAGGCTGCAAGACTCGCCCAGTGCTGATCTATGTGCTTCATAAACTGATCATTCCCGCAGAAACAAACGGCACAATATCCCTTTTGTTCTTATTTTTCTCAGCTCTGACCCATGTACTTACTTAACCTTGCTTTTCCACTCGTGTCCAGATGAGGGAGACATGTGCCAAGCTGTCGCCTGGTAACTGATCTCAATGACCCCACATACCCAGTCAAAACTGGTCTGCCTCACGGGTCTGGCTCCTCCTGTGATGACAGTCAGGTCCAAGCCAAGCACAATGTGAAAACTTCATCTAATGAAGTGCTGATGAAACACGTTTGATGTAAAAAAAAAAAAAAGAAAAAAAGAAAAAAAAGAGGCAGTCTTGGGTGTGAGTGTCTCAAGCAGGAATTCTCCATTTTATGAAGGCATAGATGATGTGGCTTAAAAGTAAGAACTCAAAGGTGTTTTCTGGTATCTGCACTGCTCTGAAGGTGATTTACTTTTCAATAGGCTCACAGGCTGCACCAGAGAGTCACAAATCACTACATAATGTGCTAATAATTACAAATGAGAGCTGGTCTACTTCTTTTATCGCAATGTCCCAAAATAATCTGTCTGAACCCAGTCCGCTGCTACAGAGAACACATGAAATGCGAGTTAACACATTTTTCATCCCTCTTTGCTAATTACAAAGACAACACGCCCGCTTATCACCAGAGTTGAACATTTTTTTTACAATAAGTATGCAATTATAAATAAACTAATTGTTTTTTTGCTGAGACATATACGAGTACAGCACTTCAGTTTACTACATCAAGCAGGTTAGTGTAGCTTAGCGTAGAGATGACAAACTGGGTATCAGCTAGCCTTGTTCTGTCTGAATGTACATAAATCCACCAAGCGGCTTTCTATAGCTCACTAATTAACACATTTGTCCAATCCATTACAAAACTTAGGTGTGAAGAACATTTTCTTTTTCAGGGCGTTATGTGTGGGACTTTGTCTAGCTGGGGGCAGTGACTTCCTGGAGTCTTCGCTGGATGCCTAGCAACGACAAAACTCCAGGAAATTACTCTTCTTGGCCTGAATAAATTATAGTTTTTTTTTAAGATAATTTTTTTCGTGATTAAAAATCAAAATACAACATGTTCAAATGTATATTAATTAGTTGTTGAGTAGTTTGCTGGCTGTTAATCCCTATTTCCATTCTTTGTGCTAAGATAAGCTAACCAGCTCTTGGCTCCGCCTTTACAATTGCAGCATAGACAGGCAAGTGGCAACTGTCTTCAAGGTGCAAGGTTGTTTTATTTCATTTTACATTACAGGTTTGTACAACATAATGCAGTTGTAGCCCCATAATGTCACCACTGCTGCTCATCTAACTTGCAGCAAGAAGGTAAATTCACATATTTTTTAAAATGTCAAACTATTTCTTCAAGTAGACTTATGGTAATTATTTTATAAGCTGAAATCTTTATACATCTGCCCTGTGATAAGCTGTAAACGCCATGCTTTCCTGCTGAAAGCCAGAGGCTACTGATATGCATGTTTTAGCACTCTCATCCTGTAGGATTAGATACCAGACTATTATATATTTATCAACATATTAAAATTAGATATTTTATGAGAAATCAGCAGAATGATGGTCTACGCATGACCCTGATCTGCCAATTAAAAAGTACTATACCAAGGAAAAGTCTTAAGTGTTTTACATAGCAAGACCGGGAGGTAGGAGCACTAATAACATGATATAATTATTTTTTTCATTGCCTCATGCATGAGAGACGCTGGTCAGATTTCAAGGTACCAATGAACATCAATGGAAACAGATGGCCAAACAATAACTCGCTCCAAGACACGATGAAGAGATGAGTCTGTAGCTTGGGCAAGAAGTGTTTTCCCTGTAGAGAATATGATTTCAAAAATACTTAAAACCCAAATTCATTAATGATTATTGTGAAGTCATTTGTCCTGCCACCTTTTTCTCAGTAAACACAACGTTTCATATTACGGAGATATTAGCACAATATATGAGTAAAGGATTTACATAAGCTGTTTAACTGCATAGAAAGGCTTAAATAAGAAATCACATCAGTGTAATTTTCATTGAAAATGGCAAACACAATCAGTAAATAATTTTCACATTAGTCATTAGAAAATACCTTATACACTTGTTATTGTCAGGACAAGAGTTGATGTGTCAAATTTGAGTGGACTCATGAAACTCAGACTGGTCTGCATCTCGTAGTGTCCATGTTCTTAAAGTTTTAAAATGTGCTCACTGCTTAAACAGAAAAATTACATGCACAACATTTAATACAAGCAGGATGTCAATTCTCACTCTAACATGCGAGTTCAGTGGGTGGCTTGTTGTGATGTGGCGTCATATTTTTCTCTTACAAAGATGTGGTTGTCATAAAGGTGTCGTCTTCCTCAAACAGTGTCGGTCTGACGATGTGAGGCACATTCATCTGCAAGGAAGAGATTAAACACAAAGTCAAATGGTCACATTTTTGGTAAACTGGTTTCTAATTTTGAAAAATATTTGAAACATTTGTTGGTAAAAGCCTGTCAAATGTGAGGATTTGCTTGCTTTCGTGTCTGTTGGACTGGCATATTTAAGAAAATTCTCTTTTTACCTTTGTGCTGTAAGCTGTCGCAGGCATTTATAGTTATCTATACAACTATCACTATCTATAGGAACTACAAGATTCACTGATCAAAAGACAAACATGAAACATAGCTGCCGGTGGTGATCGTAGTTGCATACTTGCATCCCTTTTCTGAGCTGTGTTCACAGAGTGGCTGTCTGAAGTGGAGTCCCAGATGCATGAAATGTTTTCATCTTTAAGGGAAATTGAAAAAACCTAAATGGGTCAACTTTAGCTGGGATTATTTGTGGCTTGCAGGATGGTGTTGAAAGTGGAAGGTGAAGTCGTTCGGCAGAATCCAGACATAAAGCTGAGTGATCAAGGTTTTTAAGACAGAGAATCACTGTGTTGATTGTATCCACTATTAGCACCTGAGCCTGATGGAGAAACCTGAAGCATTGGTCAAACAGTGGCTCATATCTAAGTAAGAGATGCTCAAAAGTTCATATGGTGATTGGCCTGTTGTTCAAGGAACCATTTCTATGTTCGATGCATGAACGGCTCAAGAACTGTGTTGCGTCATGTCTGCACAGGAGGCACGTTAGCAGAGCATCAGCTTTAGTGCTCCATCTGAGGACGCAGTCAGGTACAGTATAATGTATAGGTCACTCATGTTTTGACAGAGTCTGACACCACATCACTGTGGTCAGAAAATGGAAGAAAATATATCAGATTCATGTAAATACGCTTTGGTTTGCCTTATGCATGCACATAGTGCAGTTAATAGGCACCTGTGCCTGAAATACAGATTCATTTTAGTTTTTTTGCTTTGCAGCTGATTTTACCTAAAAAAATAATGGGTTTGCAAATACTTCATCTGCTAGTGGTTGCTGCAGTGGTACAAGGTACTCAGGCCATCATCAGTCATACAAACATCATGACTACTTAAAAGTTCAGCTTGTAAGATCTAGTGGCAGAATAGAGCAGAATTGGAGTATAATATTCAAAAGTGTGTTTTCATTCTTGTTTATTCATCTGAAAAAGAAAACTTAGTATGTCTTCATTACCATAGAATGATCATTTTACATCTACAGTAAGAAAGAAGCGGGCCCTCTTTCACGGAGCTGGCCATGTTGAACCACAGTGTTTCTATAGTAGCCCAGAGTGGACAAACCAAACACTGAAATGGGCCTTTTGTATATTTCCACAGCCACTACAGGTTCTCCTGCATGCTTGCAAGTGGGAGGTAGGTGGAGGGATATTCAATTGGTTGCAATTTGCAACCTCACCACTAGGTGCTACTTGAGCCTACACGCTGGTCCTTTGATATAAAGAAGGCCCCTAAAACACTGAATGAATCAACTGACTTAACAAAGGACCAAAATCTTGAACCTACCTTTGCAGTGCAGTGTTTTGACGCCTGATAAGCCTTTAGACTCATGTATCCAATGCTCATCCCAGCCTCTCTGACTCTTTATTTTTTAAACATACACCCCCACCAACGCAGCTCATTTTGTTTCTTTGAATGCAAGGCTGTTTTCAGTTTGAACGTGTGGTAAACAGCCTTGTTCCTTGCACCCGATAAGTTCGCCTGCACCTTGTCAACAATCTCGTAATTTTTGGCAGTCATCTCATTCTTGGCGAGTGTTGGAAGTGTTGAGTTTTGCAGTAAGCTGTTGTATTAGCCTTTGGATTAACTATTTCATTAAATAATGAATTAACTGAAAACTAAGCTACAAGTTTCCACAATGAGTGTTAGTTTTGAAAAAGAAAATCCATTCCAAACTTTTACGCAGTCCACAACTTTCTGTTGTGACGCTCTAAATAAATTTTTACATAAAACATAAACAGGTATGAGCTCTCAGTCACAGAAACTGGACGGTCAAAGAAGTCTGCCTCTGCCAAGTGCCCGTTGGGGAGGCAACATATGGTCGGGGAGACGCGAGGTTAGTTCAACAAAGTCAACGGTGACTTGGCAACCAATCAAGGTGACGCAAGAGGGACGCTGATGGCAATACAGAAGTAATTAAATGTCATTGGCGAGTGTCGGGGAGTGGTATATTTGAAGGACTATTTTCAGCTTGAGTCACTGATGGCAGGCTGATTCCTCTCTTAGGTCCTGTGATGGGACTTTGGGCTTTTTTAAGCATTCGCTGAACTGGATTTTGGCCAGACGGTATCCATCTGTAATTCCCTTCCTGTGAGCCTCCTCCTTGATGTTTCTCATGGATCTCGAGCTCCCTTGTGAGCCGTGGCTTGGCTCGCTTGTACTTGTCGCTGGGTTTCTTCTGAAGGCCCGCTCCTTCAAAGACAGAGATATATAGAAGCAGACAGTATTTTGTGAAGGTGTCAGAACTGCCACTCACATATCTGAGGCCTCCCAGTAGCGCCGAGGCAGCGTCTGAAAGCCCTCCCACTGTGTCTGGAGTCCGGCTTCAGATTGTGGTTCAGAGAGACTGGGCTGTCTTCAGTTTTTGTGTGGATGTTGGAGCTGTCTGGGACATTGTGTGAGGCTGATTTCCATGAGATGTTGGTGGAAATGTTTTGACAGCAGTGTTTTAATTTGTCTAACATCTGCAGTGTTTTTCAAAAGTTTTAGTGAACTGGGTAAAAGACATGTTTGTCTTCCCGAACACATCCGTCTGAAGGCAATTTAGTGATGCTTGATGTAATGACTGTTTTTCTGTATTCAGAAAAATAACAATACAAACCTCATAAAAGGCAACAATTGAACAGAGATGTATGTTTCTGTAAAAGATCTCCTCTTTGTGAGAGAGAACAGAACATTTTGGTAGAATTTCTTCGAATTTATGATTGATGTCATTATATTATATTTATCAAATGAAGTCAAGTTGTTCAGCCTCATCATCTAGAAGAATCAAAGTCGTCCTGACCCTACAGAGGTCTTGCAGGCCCTGGCAGTATTTCAGTGTTTACAGTCGAGTGATGGGCACTGAATAATACAGTGCCACAGGGTTTCAGAGGTTGGTATTTAAAAGCAGTCAATGCTGCAAATGAATACAGATAAAAACAGTGCTTGGAAAGACTTTATATTAGGGCAGACATATACATCATTAACTAGCTGCTCATAAACATGTATATTAGTAGCATACTTTCTCTTTATTAGTCAGTATAAAACACTTATTGAGGCCTTAATCTGCATGTTGATCTTCTACACCAAGTTCACCAATGACCTTATAGTTGCCACTTATTGGAAGTAAGTAAGAAAATGGCTTACAATCTTAATAACCTAACCCAAACCCTCAATTACCATAACATCAACAAGGCCTAAATAGTTGCTTTTGGGAAGATGGATTTGGAGCCAAATGTCACTAAAATGTGTGTTAATAAGAAGCTATTTTTAGTTAATGGTGAATATGTGCCTTTATATAAAGTGTTAATGAATACTTGAAGAATGCAACCGATATTATTATGGATTTGACATGATGCAAACTATTTTTATGTGCCATCTAAATTTATTTCTTTAGTAGGGCATGATGCAGAGGCCCCCTGATATCAGCAAAACAGTGAAAAATGGGAAAAAGTTGTGTAAATTCTCTTCATTTTGATGGACTTGCACTGAAGCTCTCACCTGCACCTTGTGTGTGTGCATTCAAAGGAAAGTGCTCGTGCATAAAAATAATAACTCAAAGTTGTGTACATGCTGACATGTTATGCTGTACTGACAAGTAACTAGAGAACATGGTGCTCTATGCAATATATTACCTTTTGTATGATGTGCATCATATTTTCTCTGCTGACTAAAACAGTGAGGGAATATGAAAAGTTGTATCAGATGGTAACACACCTGGCCTGAGTCTTAGGCAGTACTGTTGCAGGCTGTAAAGGAAGTATGCAGTGTCTCACTTGTCTAAGTTTTGCATAATAAAAAAATGCTAAAATTAAAGGATGCAAATTTTTGCAGCATACAGTTTTAAAAGTTAAAAAAAAAAACTCATAAGGTGAATTAAATGTCACAGTACCCCAAAGGTGGAAGTGTTACCATCATAACTGCTGCAAACACTGTTGCTGAATTCATGTTAGGGACCAAACCCTCCCTGTTGTCATACATGCAGGTATGTTGTCAAATAAAAAGAGGAGAGGAGAAGAACTACAAGAAATTACCTGTTTACTATTACTGACTTATTGGTGTGTCTTGAGGAAGGCGTGAAATGGACCAGCAGAGGAGTCGGATTTAAGATTTGGATTTAAGATTTGGATGAGGAAACAGCTTTGGGTGAACGTATGAGCCTTAAGATACAACTGATATGATGATCTTTAAAGACAGATCGTGATGACGTTTTAATTGACCACAATCTTAAATTGTCATATCACAATTGTTGTGGAGGATTAAGTGAAAATGACTGAACATCCTTTTGACTCAACCTCCCATTCCAAGCATTTAAACAAAGCTATGACGGCTGTGAAACTCAATGTGAAAGGCCCACTCTAGAGCCAGTGTTAAGTTTGTCCACTCTGGGCCACTGTAGAAACATGGCTGTGTAACATGGTGGACTTGGTGGAAGAAGACTCGCTCCCTCTGCAGATAAAAGGCTCATCCTAAGGTAATAAAAATGCAACAAAGCTTATTTTTAATTAATTATCTACAAATGAAAGTATATGTATTTTGATGTGAAATTTATATCAAAGGGATCTAAAAATAGATCCTCTAAATCCTATATGCTTGAACTGAGGTCAAGTAGAAGAACCTCAGTACTTGTGTAAATGTATTTAGCTACTTTATACCAGAAACATCACTGAAGAACGAAACAAATAAAAATGCAATGCAAGGTTTAGATCTAAACCAGGGCCATGTTGCTGCTAAATGACGGCGCTCAGCAGCATAAAGCCCACATGCAGCTCGCTAACTGCATTTAATAAAACCCTCATTTAACCTCCTGTTTCCTCTGAGCATCAATTCACTGTCTCCACTCCGTCGCCGCCGTTATTAATCTTCATTTTTAGCAGCATTGTGTCATTTCTCTTCACACCTATCCAGCTTTTCTTAAACTATGTCTATTTAACATATTTGCTTGACTGATGCTTTAACTCGCCTGCCAAGCCTTTTTTGAAAGGCTTCGGTCCAAACCAGTTCATCATTTTTCCAGCAGAGAAACAGTACAACTTCATCTCTCTTATTCATATTTTGTCACTGCTGTACTTTTCTCGCTCACAATCATAAGAGTAAAGCTTAGTAATGAGCTTAGGCGAGGGCCTGCGCTCAAGCTGTGGATGGCAGACTCTCAGTACTGGGCAAGTGCCAGCTCTTTCTGGTGGTGCCCCCTCCCCTCCCCGCTCCTCCCCTCAGCCAGTCCGGTCCCAGCGGAGTCTCCTTGCAAACAAAGCCTGCAGCATTCTGGGAAAGCCAGTTTTTCAGACCATGTGGTTCTGGTTGGATGGGCTGCTCTCCCAGCCACTAGATCATCATCTCTCTGAAAGCATGCAGAGCAGCTTATAAAAATAGCAGTGAAATATGATATTGTGTTGATGCTACACTCACTGCAGGTCCATTGATAAGGTCTGTGATGTAAAGTCTATCCGTCTCATCACGCAGCTGAAAAAATAAATATGTGAAGAAGTGCGATAGATCATGCATTGGACCGTTAAATGAATTAAATGATTAAATATCAAATTTAAATGATTTAAACTCAGAGAGAAAAACCAACAGTCAGTGGTTCACGGTGATGGGATTCAGGTTTTATAGTTCAGTTCACTAAGGTCATGATTCAGACTGTGAAGTTTTCTTTTTTTAAAAGTTTTGTACATTACAGTTACAGAAAGACTTGCTGAGAATTTTCCAAAAAAATCTGTGTAGAATTTAGATTTTTAAAAATATCAATATTTTTCTTAACTGAGAAAGTATAATTGGTGTCAATCACACTGTCAGTATGATCAATAATAAACATAGTTATTCTAGCACCCTGTTACAGATTTACATTTATTTAAGGGGACTTATTCATAGTAAAAGGTCAAAATTAAGCTGTTGCCATTTTAAATTTGAAAAATATGGGAAATAAAATCCCGAATTAAATCCCCCCATCACATACCTGCTCCACACAGTGTGTGTCTACCTAGTGGGGTAAGATAAACTTTTATTTCTGTTGAACTTCCTGAAAAGTTTGCTGTGTCCTACAGCAACTTATTTTTGGACGTCTCTGGTGGTAGTAAAGGAGAAAGTGGTGTAATGTTACACTGCCTTTGTAAGTTTTGCACAGGAAGTTTGGTGGACAGTCTGTTCATGCAAATTGTGTGCCTTCCATTTCAGAAACTACAGTTCGAGGCTGCCGCCCATCAGCAGTCAACATCAGTTGTTTCTATCTATAAGGTTCTTCTGAATCTTAACTAATATTATAATGACATATTTAGTAATAAGTTCAGTTCAGTTGAATGTTAGGGGGAGTTGGTGCACTGACATTGAGTCTCTGACTTCTTCTGATGATCCAGATTTAGTGTTTTGGACACAAGAGTCTTATACCAGTTCTATCAGACTGGACTGATAATATCGAGGGACTTCATTAAGGAGGCAGAGTGGACTTTTCTTTATGAGCTTGTTTTTGAATACACACAGTGGACCACATTCTCCTGAATAAAGTCCTGCGGGGTGATAGAGGTGTACCTGTTTGAAAAGAGGCTGCTGAGCCTGGACATGGAGGAGGAGGACTGGACTGTGTCCCAGAAAACAACTCCCATCCTGTCCGATGAATGAAGCAGTTTATGCAACTTTTTGTCTGAACAGCCA
>JAPZDZ010000024.1:17667381-17685771 GCA_029783805.1 Acanthurus tennentii
TTGATGATGTATGCAGAATGTATATACAATAGTATTCATGAAAAAGCATGTATAACATCTCAGTGTCAAGATGCAGAACATAAAACACCCACAACAAAACACATTGATAAATTGCAGTATTTATCATGTTTGTGTTATTTTCGTCTTTCTTCACCAGACTTTTTTTTACATAAACAGACTCCATCTTCAATTAAGGACGCATTAAATTCTGCTGAAAGGACCTTTTCACTCCTGAACTTGATTCTTTGTCTTTTATCTGTTTTTCTGGGAAACTTGTGCATTCATCTGCCCAAGAAGTACTTACTTCCAGAGCTGAGTGTTGAATCCACACTGAGCTCACTTATGTCGCTCTGATCTGCAGCTTGAGTGTTTATATATGAGAGTCATACAGTAGACGGGGGGGGGACGGGGGTGGGGTTGAGTGAGTTGAGGACGTGTGGAGCCGATGTCGCTCTGTGGACGCTGAGGCAGTGCACATACGATGCAGGAGCTCTGCGTTTGCTTTGAATTTTTCCTCTCGCGCCGTTGCAAATGATTTATTGATGCTGAATAAACAGTCTCATAACCAGCTGTAATTAGACACACGAAAGCACTAATAAGAGCTGTTAGCAGCAATATGCCTCTTTATGTAATTAATTCAAAACACCTCGGCTTAAGCCTTTATAACTCATCTAAAAATGGACTGAGGAGTTTCAGCTCCAGCTAGAGATGCCCACCTCTGGCAGTACAGTGCCATGCTGCTTCGCCCTTTGTGCCCCCCCCGCTCTGTGTTGGAGCAGGTGTCAGCACATCCATTGCATCCCTGACTGAGCATTGCTTGTCTGAGGAGGGAACTTTGCCATTAAAGAGGACAAAAAATAAAGAGACCAAATCTATCTATCTTACAAAAGTGAAGGAAGAGAGACACCGAGGTCGGTGTTTTGTCTGCTGATTATGACCTTGTGGATGGCATCCTATTAGCTAGACTGGAACATACCACTAGGTCTACAGAACAAAGTGTGAAAACTATAAAGAAAGAGAAGTGGAATAATCCAAGAAATTTAGCGAACAAGCTGACAGTTTTGTGTAGATTTGAGACCAGATCCCTCTGAATCTAGACGCTGGTGGAGCAAAAGCCAGCATGTGGATGAAGCTTTCAAAGATTAAGATGGTTGGTTAGAGATGAGAATGTTTGGACTTTGAAAGAGAAGAAAATCCTATTATTGGCACAATTTGCCAATAAAAGGATTGAAAACCAAAAGTGTGAGAGAAAAGATCTTCCTTATTTTCTCTTTTAAACTTTCATCAAAGGTTCGTATGAGTAAAACTATCGCTCACAGTTTAACTCCTTCTGTAAACCTGCAGAGTCATGTGAGCTTCAGGACGCTGGACTTTTTTGGGGTCCTTCTTTGGATGAAGGCCAGTTGTGCCAATTACAGTGTTTCTCTTATGTTCAAATATACAGTGCATTTTATATGTTTCTCATTTAAAGGCTTTTTGTCTATTTTTTTCTCATGTTTCTTGTACAATTTACACTTTACATTTTCTTTCCTTTTTCACTGATATACAGAATACACAACTAAGCCAACACAATGAGCTTCGTCCAGGTGTATTAACTTGATCTGCAGTGCTCACAGATGCAGATCTTTAGCTCCGGCTAGTTGATGAAAAAAATGTCTTTTTGCTCTTGTCCTTTATTACTGCTGATCAGATAGAGATCCAGATCTAGTCTGGTGTTACATATAGCTAAAAATAGACTATGTTCATAATAAAACTGCAGAGGCAGTTAACACTAGAATCAAAAATGGCCCGGTAAATGCATTTCCTGTATGTGACTGGGCCCAGGGTACTAGTGCACATGTTCTCAGTTTTCTAAAGCAAGCAAGAGAGTTGATAATCTTTTGCGCTTTAGGTTCTGTATATTAGAATTTTACAGACTAACATACAGATATAAACAGATACACACAGGCATTTCCCAAACACCATATACACAACAGCCACAAGCACACACCCACACAGACTCAGGCCACATTCTCTGATGTGACCTTCAGCACATGCAGGCTGGCATTCAATTACCGCCCTGTCAGTGGCCCATCCAGCCCAGTGGCTGCACGTCCTTGAGCTCCTCTCTCTCCAGCCTCCGTCCAGTCTATATTCCTTTACATCCTCCACATCGGAAGCTCTGTCCAGCATACAGCAACGCTCACATCCCCATCGCTGTGAGGCAAGCACACACACACACACACACAGATGCAAGTTGATGCATCCTTTACAAAATCTCCAACTGCAGTGAGAAATGGTTATCCTTGCTCATTCGCTAAATCAAATCCAAGCACAAGGTAAATATTAGATTTTAGTTTCACTCGCTGAAATATTGTGCTGCGCCAGAAAATCCAACCGCTGCTCATCTAAAACTGTGTCTCGTTGAACTCCCTCAGTTTTCATATTTTTCCCACATTGTTGTTCAGCGCATTATTGGATGTCGTTACTGTCAAAACATTTCGCCCGCTCTGCTTTGCCTGATTATCGCCCCAAAATTACCTCGAGAGTCTATTTACTGTACAAATCTGTGATCATTACTGAAAGTACAGTGTGTTGTGCTTTTTGGTGCTGTTGCCAATTTCAGTCACTGCCACTTGAAAAACGCTCTGAGTTGAATTCTCCTGCAGATTTCACCCGGCATGCCCCTGCTGCTCTGCTGCTGTGACTCATGTGCTGGTCTGCACAGCTGTTTATTGGCCTCCAACAGATGCCTCTTATTGGTTTACTCTTTTTGTTGTATCACATGGTTTGAATCAGTGTGCTTTGCCAGTGTTATTTATCTTAACAAAGCACTGTAAAGCAACTCTTGAAGAAAGTATTTTGTGTGTGAAGATCATTATGATTATTGACTTAGCCGTTACTAAAGCAAAGTGTTTACTTGAGCTGCAATAATAAATCAGCACTGACAGAAAAATAATGCCAACTACTTTGTTTATTGATTGATCTATTATGTCATTTTTCAAGCCAAACAACAAATTTTCTTTCTTTTTTCAGCGTCTTATGTAAGAATTTGTTTCTTTTGTTTGGTGTTAGTTTCACATTAAATCTAACTAACAACAGGCTCCCACAGCATTTGGAGATGGTTCAGTATCTTGTTGATGAGCAGAGTGCATCTAGAAGGCAATGAAGGAGTCTGTATCAATCATATATTTTCAGTATCAATTAATCTTAGGATAAGAATTGAATGATGTTTTGACTTTAAAAAGGGTTTAGGTGGATTAGTAGAGGCTTGTCTGCCTTTATAACTTATGAAAGCGGGGGATGTTAAATTGGTAAGTTCAGTTACTGGTTCGGTACTTCTTTTGCAATACTTTTTGTAATGCTTGTGGCTTATTTATACATTTGGGAAACTAATTCAGGCAAATGTGTGGATGATATGCAGATTTAAGGTTTATTTTATGCAGATGATGTTTGAGTCTGAACTTGACCTTCAGAATATACTAATTGTGTTAGTCTGTTGTGTTTTAAAGTTCCAGGCTTCAATGATTTAGGGGGATCTATCTGTATAATTGGGCAGAAATATAATAGTCATAATTATGTTTTCATTATTGAATAACCACCAAAGAATATGAATAGTTGTGCTTCCATCACCTTAGAATAAACCATTGATATCCACAAAGGGAGCACGTTTTCTAATACAATTTGAAGGAAAAGGTGAGCAGAAGGCTTTTCAGTGAGGTGCAGTTCGCAGCCTCACCACTAGAGGCCTCTAAATCCTACACACTGCACCTTTGAACGGAAATGAAATGTGTAATTGTGTCCTTGCTTCTGAGTGCGTTATGATCAGTCTGAACATCACCTATGTAATCATCTAGACTACTGTACATTTACACAACCTTACATTGCTCGAGTTTTCCCCGTACTAAGCTATACTGCAGGGTACTGATGCTTAAATTATCCACATATACAGACACCATGAAAAAATAGAGCTTTAGGATGTTTTCTAGGGATCACAGATTTGCTTTGAATTCAGGTGACACTGGCATGATAAGTGAGGTGACTGTAGAATCATTTAAGCAAAATGACTGAAGGAGTTTATGTGGAGATGTCTATGAAAAAGAGCTTTAATTGATGTTTAAGCATGCATGCATATATCTGGGAACAATTTATGGTGTAAAAAATACTTTTCTAAAAGTTTTTTGTAATCTAGAAGCCAAAGAAATGTGGTTGTCTTGCAATTCCTCTTGATGTTTGACTAAAATTATTCTCTGAAGGGACTGTATGAGTCCTGTGAATGGCAAGAAGAGGAAAGTGACTTTTTCTTTTGTATTGTAAATTATGATAACTTAAAAGGGTAAATTTTCCCTGAAACCTTGAACTTGGAAATATTCAAGTGCACAGACAACCAAAAGTTGATTATTTGTTTAATTTTGATGTGTTTAAGATTGCTAACTTTGAAGGCAAAATGGATTTTTTAATTGGTGTTTATGCTGATTTTCTCCTCTGCAACACTGGACATGTTTTTTTGTCAGTGGCTTATGAATTTCAATGATAAAGATGCTTAAACTGCTCCTCTATTTTTGGGGTTTCTCTGTTGTTGGAAATATATATGCAGCACTCTGGTCCTGCTTTGTGTAAAATTGTGATGTCTTCACTTCAGCTGCCTTTTTGTGTTTCCTGGCTCCATGTTGCTCTGCGTCTTTACTTTCCTCTTTTTCTAACTTTTATTCCCCTTCATTGTTCTTTGGGTTTACACAACTTTCAGTAAGTTAGGAAGTTGAATTACTCAGCATTGTCTCTGCCGCTGCAATAGCTCCTGTCTGTGCTACATGCTGTTTGCTGGGCCAACAGAAGTCCCGAGTTCAAGCTGAGTTTTAGTCTCATGAATGCTGGGTGCAGACACAACGCAATGATAAAAACTTTTACTCATTCTAAGAAGCTCATAAGATCCTTAATGACAAGATAAGAAGACAAAAAACAATGTTCTGTCACAGTTATTTAAATTCTGACTTCTACTCTCTGCCTTTTTTTTTTTTTGTAAACAAGCTGACATTAATACTCCAAAATGTATTTAAATGAGAAATTTGACATATGAAACCAGGGAAGAAGTGTCACAAATAAACACTGCTTTAATTTAAATAGCCATAGCCAAAAAGATTGGTAGAACATTGTCTTCTATCATGGTAAATTGATTGTCTTTGGCTTTTAAACTCTTGGTTGGACCAAACAAGATTTATGAACGTTTGGCTTCAGGAAATTGCAAGAGCCATTTTTTCACTATTTTCTGACGTTTTATAGATGAAATGATTAATGGAGAAAATAATCAGCAGATGAATCAATAATGAAAAACTGACTAACTCACTGTGACACTGCCTGTTTAACCTTTGCCAAACAATGAGGAATTATCCCCCCAGTGTTTTGCTTTTGTACATGGAGTGCCTGCCGTACAGGTGATTTATCTGACGGGCGACTGAATTGTTGCCCCTCAGGAATTTATGATCATGGCAGTAAATCCACTATATGCCCAGGATAGAAACATATTGCTCTCCTGGATTTATTAGCTGTCTGATTTATGTTCTGATCTTATGTATAATCTTACTCAATAGATTTCTACCCCTGTGCATTTGGCAGGTTTCAGCCTTCACTCTGCGTCTTCAAGTTGAGCTCAGTTGACATTTACATGGCCAAAACAATCAGGAATTGCCATCATCTCTTCACTGCGTGGATTTCTTTACATCTGAAGTATTGTTTATTTGGAAGAGCTAAAGCATGGTTCCTTGTATAACATTTATGTCTTGTTGAGAGCATAAATATTTTCCTCTGCGTAAGCCCCCATAAACCCCACTGGGTCACCGTGTCTCCATTAGGGAAATGAAAAAGGCACCAAGACTGTGCTGATTGTCCCCTCATGACGATCCCATAAAGGAATCGGAGAATTATGAGCCCTCCAATATATTATCTCAAGACTTAAGAGTCCTTTCTCTGTCCAGGACTAACAGAAACACGAGCCTCTACATTTCTGCAACCTGACCAGTCTGCAGAGAAAACAGTGGATTTAACAGCATGAACAGTCGTGCGACAGGGTTTGAGCTTGTGCTTCATGTCAAGTGACTCTACTTACTCAAACCAAACAATGCAGCCATTGTGTTTTATTATGGATGGAAGCCTGCTCTGTGTTTTCTCCTGAAAGCCAAAGGGCACAAGTGCAGGACCCATAAGTAAAGACAAAAGACACTTGATGTCCCGAACATGATTTTTTTATCCAACACCCTGGTTCTGGTGCAAATGTGCTTTTTTTCGACCTGAAAATCAACAGCAGCCGGCTCTGGACTCAGTGACTCTCAGACTGCGTCGAGGGCTGCAGATGTATCAGAAATGATCTGAACTCCATTTACAGTGACAGACCTCTTCATCTGTCTGCTGTAAACTCTCATGCAAGGAATCCAGACCTGTTTTTGTGAAAACCATCCAAGCTGCTGCAGGACTTTTACACAGTCTGGCTGTTTTAATGTTAATTATGCATTTCTTATGTTTTGATACTTTTGACAAATATTCAAATCAAAGCCAGGCCTATACTGGATTATTGAGACTGATACTTAGCAGTTAAAAAAAGATTCTGATTAGTGAATGTTAATTTTTAAAATTATTGGCAAAAAACATACAGTCTTGGCTGTGATCCCTCAGCCTATATTTGTTTCTTGTAAAGAAAATACATAATATATGAGTTTTACAGTCTGTCTGTAGTGCGTCTTATTTTAAGTCATCAGCAGACTTATATATATATATATATATATATATATATTAATATAAATCTTTAAATACTAATGTGATGAGCTATTCACTGATATATTATGAACTGATGGATTTTTGGGTCTAGCTCTAATAACAATGTATTTAGTAAAAATGTTGTCTTGTTTTCAATGTGGTGAAATGTTTATATATTTACTGTAAATATACAAGAAGGGAAATAAATGTTGCATTACCCTTTTCCTTTGATGGATGGATCGATACCACCTTAATGTCTTTGCATTAAATATGAAGCCATCAGCCAGAGCCAGGTGAGCTGTGTCCCCCTGTTTTAGTCTTTATGCTAAGCTAAGCTAAGCTAACTGGATGCTGTAGCTTTAAAACCTCACACAGAGATTTCAAGGAATACAAGGAACACAAGGAAGTTTATTTATCTGAAGTTTATTTATCTTACATTTAGTTTAAGATAAATAAACGAATTGAAGTTTACTTATCTTAAATAAACTTGAGTTTATTTATTTATTTATTTATTTATTTGTATCAATATTCTCACCACTGCCAAAAAAGGTTGTTTAAAGGTGTTAAAAATGAGGCTGCAGATGTGAATTTCAGACTGTTTCCAAGTCTTAAAGAATTAGTCCGTTATATTTCTGATTTGGTTTTGCCTATAACTGGATGTAACAGGTTCCTACAGAAGCGCATTCAAAGGTCATGGTTTGTGCAGGTGGCAGGGCAGCACGTCACGCCTGCAGATGTTCTCTGCAACAACCTGCTCCCCTCTCGTTCAATCTCAGCAATCTTTATGCATTTTGACACGCTACACTATGCTTGATCAAACACTGACTCCCCCTCAGTTTCATTTTAATGGAAAATGCTGCTTTATCACCGGCATGATTTAGACGAACAGCCTCTGTGGCTTGTAGTTGTCAATCAGCTCCACTATGACATTTTTTTACTCATAGCATTTTCATTGCGTTTGTTCAGCATTAATCCTGTTTTAGGTCAGTGTTAAGACTCTTGTTGTGTTCACATGCCGGTCTATCAGAAACCTACAAGGGTAGAAACAAAGTGTAATTTGATTAAAACTGCTCCGTTTCAGTCCAGAATCTGTGCTGGCTGAAACGAATAAAGTGGATTAACTCTGTCACATGCTGATGCAGATTTGTGAACACAATCACTAAGTGATGCATATGGCCTTTAGGGGTGGATTTTTATTTTTCAGTCAGAAGGACTGGGCACAAAATCCCTGAAGGCATTTTTTTTTTTTTATTATTCTTTTGCCCCATTTTCTCTTTCTGGTCTAAACAGTTTTCTCTTGTGTGATTTTTGAGTTAAGAGGGGGTGAGAAAAAGTTTTGCCAAAGGAAAGATAATGAAAAAAAAGTTCTCAGGTTGATTTTTCCAAGTTACAGGTCAAAAATGACCTTGAAAAAAATCTCCTTTGGTTTTTGCTCAAAAAAGTTCTTTTGACCCGTTTGACAGATGAGAAAAAAAAAATTAAGTGACTTAGAAAAGATTGTCTTCTGTCTTAATTTATAAACACAAGAGAGAAAACTATTTAAATCAGATTTAGAAAATTAATCATCAGTTAATGTTATTTTTTTCACTTGGCTTACGGGCTTCTGTAACTGGGGGAAAATATCGGGGTGTTAATTTCACTTTGCAAGGCTCAGACACACAGTGCTCTCAGGTCATATTTCATTCAACAGTGATGGTGGTTGAGCGTGGAACAGAAACGCATCATTAAGGTCGGCAACATCATTGCTGCTTGAGCCTATAATACTTCCAAGTCCCAACGTATTTGTTCCTCTTGTTAAAAATTAGCCCTGCTAATGCAAATGATACTGCTAATGAAAGCGTTAAGATATTCAGCTGGTGTTTCTCTGGAGTGATACGTCAGCATGTCTCCTGATCCCTGAAGCGATTTTCCCCCTGGGTGAGGGCGGGTTGTCATGCTTGCTCTGACGGTGGAGATACAGCCGGTTCAATGAAAGCGGGGGTGGCAGCTGGAGAAAATCCATTCCCAGAGTGAGCGTTCTGCTGAGGCAGGTATGCCGACCTTTCAGTCATCTGATAGGTCAACGCTCGGCAGCGTGCCTGGACATTCATGGCCAAACGCCAGGCCTGGTGGTGCTCATAGTAAAGCTTATCTGTGCAACAGCCAGCTATGATCAATGGAACCCCTTGGCAGCTCATTTATAGTACAGTATGGCACAACCACAAAACACTCACCAACAGATGCAGGTGACAGATGACGATAGGCCTTCTGCGGAGGGATGAGGAAAGCTGATGAGAGAGGGGGGGTTTACCCATGAGCATGGTGACCGCTCTGCAAAGCCTCCTCAAAGTAGGTCACAGGAGTTCGATGTATCTTATGCAAAATGTAGTTTTAATTCTCTGCGCAGCGGTGCAGTCGATCACCTTTAATTGCACCCAATTAATGTTTGTAAATTAGTCTTGGATGACTTGGAGATTTTTCTGCTGTGTCTGCAGGAATTCTGTGTTGAAGAGTATGACTGCACCCGGTTGTCTTGCATGTAAGACTCTAGCCTGCAGGAGAAAAAACCTAATAGTTTCTTTTTGTAGTAAAATGCTGCTTCCTTTTTCATTCTTCCCAGGTGCCCACGGAGTGAGAGAAGAGCCCAGGTTTGTGACGGCGCGCGCCGGAGAGAGCGTGATCCTGGGGTGTGACGTGTCCCCTCCCCTGGACGGCCAGCAGCCTCCCTATGTGGTGGAGTGGTTCAAGTTTGGAGTGCCTATTCCCTTCTTCATCAACTTCCGCTTCTACCCTCCTCATGTGGATCCAGAGTATACTGGTAAGATGTACAGATGTGACTAAATACAACAAAGAAATCAAGTTCTGAAAGGATATAGAGACACATTCAGTTTAATCTGACACAGATTTAGCGTTTATAAAGCTGTTGAAATAATAGGCATTTGACAGTGTCTTGGGATGACTCAGGATCAAGATGTCCTTAGTTGCCAGGCACAGTAAATCTGCAGGACTTTGTGTTGTTGACACTGAAGTGGATACAAATAGAGATTTACAGTACATATGAAATAAATAAACAGTGACCATAAAAGATGGAAAGACAGCACAAGTGAAAACACACAGACGCTACATGTGTTCATAATAAATATCTGCACTTAACCATATGTGAAAGATGCTGGCTGGGAATAAAATATAAATATTACGTAGTTTAACATTTTGTGAAAAAATACTTTCTTGCGCAGAGTTAGATAAAAAGTTTGATTTAATTCTAATGTCTGTTAAGAAAATACAAAGCTACAGCCATCAGCAAATTAGCGTAACTTAGCTTGAAAACTTAAACGGCTACTCTAAAGCTCACTAATTACTACATGATATCTTATTTGTTCAGCATGTTTAATCTGTTTAAATCAGTGAGCTTTACAGGTGCAACAAGGTGGATTTTGGCCAGAGTCAAGCAAATTGTTTCCCCTTGTTTCCAGTCGTAATGCTGAGCCTCTTTCTGGGTTAAGGTAGGATCTTCATATATTTACAGGCTTACAAATAAAATTAGATTGATCCTCTCATCCAATTCTTTTCCTCTTCATCTAATTTTGAAATTACATAAAAAAATAACGGAGCTTAGAATTATGCATTCCTAAACCTAAACACAAATAATTATTACAAATTCACATATCCATAGTAAAAATATATTACTTAAATAACATTGCATAACTGTGATTATTTTGTGAACACTTCACCAATCATATCGTACAAAGATTTTTCCTACACTACTAGGGACCTCACTAGCCTCTGGCTTAAAGCCAAGCTTTATTGCTGTGTACATGTTCTAGCCAATCCTATTTCATTGAGAAGACTGACCTGCAGTGTCAGCATGATCCACTGTGTTTTCCCTCAGAATCATACTTCTGCAGTTTGAGCTTTCGGTATAAAATATGGTACAGTTCACTGAGGCCTTTAAGTACAGCACAGGAAGACTTGCTCACCATAAACTGTTCTGGATCTTAAACTAAACTTCTCTCTATTCTAACATGGCGTTTTGGGGCTGTGCAGGGGGTGTCTGCCGCCTCTGAGTGCACAGAGGGAAATAACTGTGTCTCAGCAGTTTATGACTGTATTGTACATACATTCTTTCTTGCACAGTCAAGTGCACAAAAGCACATACAGCATAGAATCAGTTAAGTATATAAAAAAACACTGCACAGTGTACATATTAAAAAGGGGTTAGAATAAAAAATAATCTGATCATTTTTATTAAGCTAGTGTTGACAAATTAAGGTCATTTAACTGATACGGGAAGAAAACATCTACTTGAAACCTCTTTTAAACACGCATTTGTTAAAAAAAATCATGCTGTGAACAGAACACTGACTGCAACAGCAACACTGACTTTCACTAAGTTGGTAGAGACACATTTTATTAATGAGCCTACTCTCATTTATATTAATGGGGTGGATAAAAAAATAGAAGCACTTGTGATTACTGAGCAAAATAATTAAACCAGACAAAAACTACAAATATGACCAGAGTGATGAATCTACATGACTACATTTTGACAAAACTGACCTCTTTGACCTTCATGGGCAGAATTTACCTTATTGCAAGACTGTAGTGTAGACAACATTTGTTTCAGCAAAGTGTACTCAACAAAACTGGTGGCTCAGTGTTTTACTGCACTTTCTTTGAAGTTTATGCCCGACTCTGGCATTAGTTTGGACTCATGTTTCTGGCCACCTACTGATTATAATCAATACTCATTTTCATGTAGCTCCACTTTTGGTACAAGAGGGATATTATATTCATCATATTCCATTATATTTATAAGCTAATTGCTAACATTAGATGGTATTGGACAGAACCACCATCACCTCCCCCATTGGTCTGTGTACCATTTTTGAAACTTTGAGTATTGCATTATTTTACATCCTAGTTTTTTGGAGTCACAATTGCCTTATTGAAGGAGAAGATGGAGTTAGAGAGGACACACTACACATAATATAAAATTACTGATTACAGCAACATCAGGTATGTTTGTTAGTTTTATATTCCTCACATCATACAGAATTAACTTCTTCCTATCAAGCCTCTCCATAGAAATATTATGCTAGGATACTCAGTGTAGTCAAGTGAGTGATGTGAAATTTGCACAAATTTGGATTTGACTGTTCACACTGAGGTTACACTGCAAAAAGTCAATTTTGTTTCTGATTTAGTTTAGAACCATTAAATTGGATACGAAAGTGGCCTGAGTTTGAATTGAAAAGGTCAGATTTTTGGGATTTGCACTTTTCACATCACCATAAAAAAGAGATCTGATTCGCATCAGAGAAAAAAAAATCAGACTCGGGCCGCATGTGCCTGCAGTGTGAACAAAGCCGTAGACGATATATGCCACTGACTTCACACAGACTGCTGGTTCTTCTGATGTTGCTTCAGTGTCTGTGACAAGATGGCGAGCTGTCAGAATGGGGTCAGAAATATCCCCACGTGTTCCCACCTCTTAACCAAGTACAAAACCTTTGCCCGACCCGATAATACTCTGTGAAATAAAGGCGCTGCAGACCAGACAGGATCCTTCTCCATAGTGTGATTGTCCTAAATACAGCCATAACAGTTTTTTCCTATTTTTAACACATCAGAGTAAAAATGGTGTAAATAATATTAAATTAAACAAAATTCCTCCCTGTGGGCTTTTTAGGCAGGGTCATAACTGCAAAGAAGACTAATGGCAGTGACTCACTGTCTGGGGAACCCTCAGCTTTGTTTTGTGGTGGCTACTGTAGATGCTGCTGGAGCCTTTCATTGTTTACTCTAACCTCCTGACTAGCAGCAGGGTATGAGCGAACAGCACTTTTCAAACAGCATCACTCCACTTTGCTCACTCGGGCTGTAGTGGGCCTCTGCCATGTGGCATCACTGTTTAGGAATTACCAGAGAACAGATGCAGGATGAATATGGGCAGTCTCATTACATACAGTTGTAGATTAAAGTGAGTTTTGGGGATTGCATGTGTGTGGTGGCAGTGTGATAACGACACTGAACTGTAGTTATGAGTTGCTCTTCAGAGCTTATTTGGACTGTTTGCATGAATTGTTGTCCCTTAATATGAATAAAATTGATGAATGCAGTAAATTTAATATTAATTGATCACACAGCTGCTACAAAAACAGATTATCCATGAATACTGTACTTACAGTATGGAAACATCTACATGTAGACATGCAGATTGCAGATTTTAATGACACTAAATCCATCTTTAGGTCAATCATTTTGTCTGGCTGAGCATTACGATTGCTCAGTTTTCAGTCTTGCTAATTATTTAGAGACCCACAGTATATTAATTTAAATATGTATTTCAAGATTCCCAATAGAGGAGATGCGATTTTTTCCCTCATTACAACTGTGTATTTCCCCTTTATAATTCACTGCTAAATGAGGAATTGTGCGATCTCCTTGCAGACTGAAATCCATCCCCGGTCATTTTGCCAGATTGTCCTGCAGCTATATGGAAATTATAACATTTCAAAACATCTATTTTTGTGCCCACTCAAGCAATGACGCAATCAATAATTCAGATGTGCTGCTTGTGAAATTTTAGTGTCAGATCGTCCCACTTTGGGACAAGCTGTTGGAAAACTAAATCATATCTCTCATAGCACAAGCTTTAGCTGGAGCCTGCAGAATAATATGGATATGCACAGTTTATGTAAAACAGTATCGTCCTCTCAGGAGCTTTACTTCCCCTACATGAGTAGACTACAGGGTGTTCATGCAAAATGCTGTTCTCTTCTCACTATTAAAAGAAGGAGGTAGGTGATCAGTGTGTGAAAACACTGCATTACATGTTTAGTGTAGATCTAGAAAAGAACCATGCAATCATGTAGTTAGTGGTTAGCATGAAACTACTCATTGCAAAAGATATTTTTACAGACATCTTAAAAATTCATCATAGGAAAATGCTGTATATGCATAGTATTGTTGGATTGTAATTACAAGCAATCATATTAGCAATCATATGGTGTTTTTTGAACATTTAAATGTGGGAATGTTACGTATTCTATGTTTAAAATTTCCCTAATTAAGGACATATGTCCATAAGGACTGGGAGTGGTTTATCAACATGTGGAAAGACGTACATATAAACAGTGTATAGCTCTGTTTGAATCAGTTGAATGGATTGTCTTAACAGTAATATCGGCTCTCCAAATAGAAGGTGGCTTACTTCAGAGTTGCAAAAGCATTTCTGGAGGTCTCCTCACAAAGTGGGAGATGTTGCAGCGGTCAAAAATTCCTAGAATGTCAGAATTTAATAAATGAGGAGGAGTGACTTCAGCATTTTTCTGACTCTAGTTGTTGTTATTATGGTCTGATGACATAAAGTGTACTGATGGTGAAATTTGTGTTATAAGTAGTACCTTCAGGAATTCACAACTGTGCAGGAAAAAGTATTTTTTACAGCATGTTAACTAGTTTCTACTAACAATCCCACAGTGCAAAGTGGCATATTTGTGGATGTGAAAATTATAGTCCTTGAGCACAACTTCAAATAGAAATGAGACAAAATGATTCATAAATGTTGTAAACCAGTTTTAATGCTAGCTTGGCCTGTATGGAATAGTTTGAATCTTTTTTTTTCCTCTTTTGAATCTTTAAGTTGATTTTTAGTGTACTTCACAGTGTCTGCAACCTTTGTCACTTTGGATCTTTAAATGTTTCCTCTTCAAAGCTTTCCTATCTCACAAAGATTGCAATATGATCTGAACAAGGTGTTAGCTCCTCTGTTTTCACAGTAGACAGAACCCTGTACGAAGTGGAACTGGTGCATGCCCCCGGGGGGCCGGTCCTGACGTGGATACAGTGCTGTTAACTCTGTTTACAGCAGCACCCTTTCACTCTTTTGACAAATGGGAGCTGAGGTTGATCCCTACCCTTCACGCCACAGCCCACCCCACTCAGCACTTCAATGCCCGGGCAAAAATAGACCTGACTTTTTAAAGACAAGCTACCTTTTTACTGCAAGACTGCAGTCCCTCCCCACTCTGCTCTCTTCCTTTTTGCTGTATTGATTTTCTGCTAACAACAACAAAATAAAATGTCAGTTTTCTACCCTAACTATGGCAGCGATCACAGAGTTGGGGTACCTATCATTTATATACAGTGCTGGTAGAGCAATTGAGCCCATCCACGACGTCAATATATTTGCCTGTCACTCAGTCTGAAGAAACAGGAACAGTGCTTACAGTACATCTACACATCAAAGTTTGTAAAAATGCTCCATCTGAGAACACTCGTCAGACAGAGCAGAAGCGAATGTTTTAGTCTGTTGGGCTGTCAGAGGCAGCCATGTGAGCAGCGGGCTGGAGGCTTGAAGACAGACAGCTTAGCAGCCGAAGATTTCACCATGCCTGATTTCCTGAACTTCTCTCATCCCTCGTGATTTCCTCCTTTTAGAATTCCAATTTATCCTCAGCCTTGAAGAAAAAAAGAAGCAGGGATGGAGAAGTTTCATAAGAAATAGATGATTTCTATGAGGTGGAGGGCTGGACTCTTTCTACAGTCACACCAAATACTTTATTAATCCAGCAGAAGGTTTAGCTCCTAGGTATCTTTATGCATAAATCCCAATCCTGCAAGGTTAGTTTTTAAGCCAGATGGTTGTTAATGTATGCTTAAAGGAATAATTCAACATGTTTGGGAATATCTTTTTCTGTTTTCTTGCCAACAGTTAGATAAAAAGATTAAAATCAGACTCATGTCTGTCCTTTACACATGAAGTCACAACCAGACTCATCAAACAATTAATCAATACATCAAAAATGTGTTATATAAGACCTGTAAATACATCTATTGCATCTCAAATAGCTTTTCAAGTGACTGAAAAAATGTATAATGTTAAAAATGGATATGGAGACTAATGCACACTTAGAACAATCACAAACCTTGTTGAAGTGTAAATTAATGAGGCAATATTTAAAGAGAAGACACATTAAAAAATATAATTCAGGCGATAATAAAAAAGAGAAATTATGCAATACCACCAATTAAATATGTAGTCAAACCGTATGCAAGTGTCTGTAAAATTACAATGTCATTAAAAGAGAATATAATAAACAACAAATATTGACAAAAAACAAAAAGTAAAACAAAATAAAATAGTTGATGACAAAAAATACAACAGAACAACAATAAAACACGAACAATACAATACTTAAACTGCTAAGTTATGAAAACCAGACTGAATAGGTCTGTTTTAGAATAGTAATATTTCAGCTCCTCACAGATAATCTGGAAACCTGCTTTAGCAGCTTGGAGTGAAGTAGCTAGAAGCACCAAAGGTTTTAAGCTTTATGAAACAATAAAAAGAGAAGAACTGGAGGATCTGAAGGGCCTTCCAGGTTCATAACTCAACAACATTTTTGTGAGATAGTCTGGATGCAAAGCCTTATAAACTAATAAAACTATTTTAAAATCATTATTGAAACTAACAGGCTACTAGTTCAGCGGCACAGACAGTGCTGAGCCACAGCGACATCATGTTTTTCTTGAAGCGGCTGTTCTGAACTGAAGCAATCATAACTTATATAGTTACTGTATGTGGGAAAAATTAACTCATTGATTTACTGATAACACAGGTCATGAGGTTTGTTTGGCTGTGGTGGAAGCTGGTAAGCTAGGCTAGGTTAGCTAACTGGGTGGCAAAAGGCTAAGTTACGTCACTAAGCTAGCATGTTGCTTAGCAACTACCTTCCACTCTGTACAGGCTGCCAGGAGCAAGGAGTGTAAAAACATTAGCTTGTAAATGTTTTATATGCATGTTAATAAAGCTCTAGCATGCTGACATACATTTAAAATCATTAGCTCACTCCAGGCTGTGATATGCTGTAAATAAATCATAGCTAAGGGTGGTTAATAACTGCTTTATTAAAAGAGCTGGTAGGCAAATTTTGTTATGTTCGGACAGAGTCAGGCTAGTTTTTCTTCCTGTTTCCAGCCTATGCTATGCTAACTCCTGACTGCAGTTTTGTATTTATTGTTATTTTGTTATTGATTTTCTTATGTAACTCTTAACAAGAAGGCACATATGCATTTTTCCTAGAATGTCAAAACTATTCTTTCAAGTCTACCACCTGTATTCTTTTGCTAATCTCAAATTTTGGTATCTGGAGTCTGCATGCTCTTTATAAAGGTTGTATTTCCTGAAGCAGTCGACTTGAAAGTCAGGCTGATTGAAGGCTCTAAATTGCCCGTATGACTGTACAGTAAGTGTTAGGGATTGTCTGTCTCTGTTAACTTTGTGAGAGACTAACAACCTGTCTGGGGTGTTTTCCTGCTTTCCATCTATTCTTGGAAAGGCTCCAGACTGCTCCCTGAATAGGAAAAAGTAGGGGAAAAAAATACAAAAATAAACAAAAAAATCCTATAGAATGAATTTGTATGTCACACCTGACGTGGACTTTGTGCATCCAAAAAGGGCTTACTCTTAAGCTTCTATTAATAACTAGTAGTTCAAAGTCTGAATTCACGGAGCCCCTTGCAGTAGAAAGTAAAATGGGAGAAGCAGAGATTTATAAAACATTGCATTTAATCCTAATAACATACAGTAACCTACAACTGAAAGAATTTGTTTTCTTTGTCTTTTTAATCTCTCCAGAAGACAAACAAAAGCACTAGTTCTAATCTGGTACCCACTGAAAATATTGCACCTTGGCTTTGTGGCTGCATTTGATGCAAAAGGCAATCTGTTTCACGCTGCAAGAAGAAAAGGTTGAAGTAAAGCACTTAACCCCCTACTGCTATGATGGATCTTTGTGGTGACCAACAAAGCGACTGTACTAGGTGTGAGTTTAAATGGAGAAGCAGACCACTGCTGGAAAAGAGCCTGCAGGTGTTTTGAAAAGCAGAAAAAGACAAATGCACAATGGTTAATTTTGGTGGGGTTTTTTGTCCTCTCTGTCTCCAGGCAGAGCCTCTCTGCATGAGAAGGCCTCTCTACAGATTGACCCAGTGCGCTCTGAGGACCAGGGCTGGTACGAGTGCAGGGTCCTGATGCTGGAGCAACAGTACGACACCTTCCACAACGGCAGCTGGGTGCACCTCACAGTCAATGGTGAGTTACTTGCCCATGGTGGCTTCGCTCTGACCTGGGAACATACTGAGCCCTATCGTACACTTCCGCCTGGTGCAAGCTACTGAGCCCTATCGTACACTTCCGCCTGGTGCAAGCGCAGGGCGCATGGCGCAGGGGTTTTAATTTATTCAAAGGAGTTTCCAGGTCAACCTTTGCCACCTTGTTTCAGGAGCAGCAGAGGTATCCTGCTCTGCCCCGCCCAATGCGCCACTGACACACAGCGGATAGTCCCAACAGCTGTGTAGAATCATCTCATCAACTCATGGGTGTTTCTTTGACCGAAAATGCATGAACCAATCAGAGGGACAGGAACAATGAATGTATTGATTGTATTGTGTCAGACACAATACAATAATTGGGGGGGGGACTCACATAAATGAAAGGGGTGTGTGTGTCTTAGCCAAACGCGGGATACACACACCCCCATACACACGCTGTTTACTTCAAAATGTATACTTAGTTATCGAAAATGTTTTCAAAGGACACTTGACTAACTTTACTAAATATGTCCAAAGCACACTTAAATATTTTACACTGCTGAGAGGCAAAAACAGAAAAGAACGGTG
>JAPZDZ010000024.1:17702164-17712444 GCA_029783805.1 Acanthurus tennentii
TTGTGATGTGAGTGACATTGTGAGTCTTTGAGCCCGTAGCTCTGCTGTATTTTTGTTTGAGTGTGTGTGTGTGTGTGTGTGTGTGTGTGTGTGTGTGTGTGTGTGTGTGTGTGTGTGTGGTGTCCTGTCCTGTCCTGCTGCGGCCCTAGAGGCAGTCAGAACGGGCCTGGCGGGGGTTTGTCTGGACGGTGCCAGGCAAGTTAGTGCGCTCTGATGACAATATCACATGACTCAGGCCTCGTGTCATCGTATGCCGCTCATGCAGTGATGATCTGAAGCGTAGCCAGGACCTCTGCAGGCTCCCCAGAGCAGGTCTTTAGAGCCTGAGAGGGTTTTACACTGAGCAAGTGACAGACAGAACAAGTGGGGAGGAAGAACAAGTGAAAGGGAGTTTGACTTGCGGTGAAAACAAGTGTCTGAGGAAATGCACGAGGCCGATCTGGCTTCACTCTTGATTTTTTCCTTTCCTTTTGTAGGATGGTTAATTTTTCTTAAGAAAGTTTAATAAATTTAAAATGCCAATAGCCATTTTAGAGGGAATAACTTCTCTCTCTTTTTGATCCTATGTTGAATTATTTTATTCAAGTCACTTTTTTCACGTTCTGTAGTATTCTATTATGTGCTTTATAGTGGCACAATATTTAATTTTTTTTTTCATTTGTTTCATGGTATAGTATTGAAATATTACTGTTTAATATTTATAACACTGTATATACAGTGCATACTTATAACACAATGTATCCCAATATATCGTTATGCATATTGAATTCATTTTTTAATACCTACCTAGGAATAAATTGTAGTTTCTAATCACTGCTACAATTTACTTATATAGTTTACAAAATTGTGATTTGTATTTTGTGTGTATGTGTGTGTTTTTTTAGGTTAATCCTCTCAATATCCTGAGTTTCTTTTTTTATTTTGTTTTATTTCCTTTTTTTTAATCTTCTTAGCCTCTGTCCAATGTTAAGTTTTCCACATAGATTAATACAGACTGATCATATCACATAGTGATTATATCATTATGTGCTTTTTAAGATAACCAATGTTGCTTTGCATGTGAAAACATAAAAAATATAACTTGGATAATTAAAACCATACTAAAGGCACAAGGTAACATGACATTCTTTTAAATGATTTACTTACTATTAATAAAACTCTTAGTTTAAACATATGAACACTCAGTGAAGAGGTTTAAATATATAACCAGTCTATCTGAAGAAAAAATTGATTCTGTTTTATGTATCAGCTTCATTATCTGTGTGTCTGTTCTGATGCTGATCAGTCACAACCTGACCTTAAATCCACCCACCTAATATTATGTTGCTGTTTCCATGGGGTGGTGAATGTCTAAGTAACATCTATACGAATGTCTGTACCTGACTTTTCCCTGCAGAACAATGTTTTCTGACAGGATGATCCATTTCCCTTCATCTGTCAGAAGATTTAATGTTGGGGCTGATCTGTGTCAAGAGGGAAAAAAATGAAGGCTGCACCATTTGCAGATCAGCAGTCGCACACTTATTTGAGTCTTTGCTCTGCACTCTGTGCTCTTTTAGATCCTCCTCAGAGCTAAACTGCTGTTTGACTCTCTGCTGCTCTCTTATGGCACCTTGATGTAATTCACCCGCCCCCCCCTTAAAAAAAGAAAATAGATGGCTGCCCCGTCTTGTCGGTGTGTTTCAGTGTGTGACAAAACGTCTGTGTCCTCTTGCAGTGATCTGAAGCTTCGAGTGCGCATTCTCATCGACGGCACCCTCATCATCTTCCGGGTCAAGCCGGAGGATGCTGGGAAATACACCTGCAGTCCGAGCAACAGCCTCGGTATCTCGCCCTCGGCATCGGCCTACCTGACTGTTCAGTGTGAGTGTTACCGTGGCAACAAAGTGGAGGGGGAGGGGTGGGGAGTCGGCTGTGTGAGGAGTACAGCAGCGGCAGCAGCAGCAGCAGTATGGAGGCTGCTTGTGTTGGAGGCTGCTGTATTATTTGGCAGCGCTGCTCTGCCGCTGTAATGCAAAGTAACCTTCTTGAATTTCAAGGTCACACGTGAAAGAGAGGAAGCACACGGAGCCTTTTGACCATTTTCATAGCCTGAGTGGATTTTAATGACACAATTATTATCTGTTCAGACTCCAGCCTCATTCCTGTGCACAAAGCTGGAGACAGACTCACCATCAGACTCCATTTTTCCTGGTCTCTTTTGAATCTGGCTACGCCTAAATGAAACCGTGACCTTCCTCTTCATCAGCTCTGACCGATGAGAGTGAAACGCCACTGCTGGCCATCTGACGTTTCATCGTCAGCCCATGCGTGTTGAACTAATTTGCTCCCAAGTTGCTGCTGGTCATTGATTACTGCACTACAGTATGGGGGAGAGCTTTGGGATTCACAGCACTGCGGGCACAGATTTCATCACTGGCCTCGAATACAGCGAACCTTTATGAAGCTAGTGTCCTAAATGTTTCATGCAAAACATACTCTTGGCCTGTATTTATCAAACATCTCAGAATCACTAACAGGAGTTGTGCAGAAAGTTAATTTTTGGCTGCAAATACTCAGAACTGGGCTTGAGAGTAATTTGTAAAATCCTACAGTTACTTTTAGCAAGGAGAGGGATTACTGTCCATGATTATATGACAGTAAATAAAAATTATAAGCAGAAAATCCAGAAAATTGCCCAACCTTTTTAAGTGTAGGTACCAAGATCCTTAATGCAAAAATGTGATTACAAAGTTTATGAAAACTTGTTTTTGTTAAAAAAAAAACACTATTTAGAGAAGAAAATATTTGCAAACCACCCACCTGGCTTTAAAAATAAATGTAGTCTATATGTTAATTCAAATAATAAGCCATTTGACTCAGTCCCATCCACGCCACATCCTCTCCCAGCCTAAAAAATGCATCTTGCACAAAGTGCTCAGTCACACACACAAAGTAGAGATGAAGCTGAAAACTCTGCGGCTGCTTGTAGCCTAATCTTCTCCTCCACTTTAAACTCGACTCTTTTATTCTCCTCACAAGCAAGAAAAACTTACTTCTGAATCTCAGCCAGTCTTGAGAAATGCATCGAAACAACTTGAACACATCTGTCATATGTATGAAAGCACAGTAATTACTAAGTTTGAAACATTACCATTAAAATATCAGGTCATCCTTGTTGCACAGGTGTATTTTCCATTATCCAAAAAGTTTAACTTTGTGAAGACACTGGTTTATAAAGGGAGATTTTGTGTTTTTTTTCTGCATACAGCACAAAGTCAATTTCATAAAGGATTGTCAGAATTATCTTTGAAAGAGCTTGTTGGCATTAAGCTTCCCAAAACATCCCCTCTCTTTAGAATTTCTCCGCCTTCAAGGCATCTTCTCGTAACTCCTAACAGATTATGACACTTCTTGAGTGCTTCTGGCTGAGACAAGAGCGATTTCCTGAGTTAAGAAAGTTAAAAAAAAAAGCCTCTACTTCTAGTGCTAAAATTAGGACCAAAAGTGCGTCACTCTGAGAATTTTTGGCCAGTTCGGAGTGATTTCCTGCTCTGAGAGGTCTGATAAATATGTGACCTGGTCTTTTTCAATGAGTGATACACCACATGAACACTTTCTGCCATCAAGTTTCTTCACAATTTATATTACATCAAGCATTTGATTTGACCGTGTGCCCAGCATCCCTAACCCTGATCCCTCCTCTACATCCAGACCCTGCCCGAGTGATTAACATGCCCCCGGTCATCTACGTGCCACGGAAACTGCCAGGCATCATCCGCTGCCCGGTGGACGCCAACCCACCCGTGACATCAGTGAAGTGGGAGAAAGACGGCTATCCGCTCAGAGTGGAGAAGGTTAGTATGACTCAGGGCGTCATTTAGTCTGTCTGTGTCACAGCACATTCACATGCAAGTTAGAGGAGATGAACATGTTCTAATTTTACACTTTCACACATAATAAATCCGTACTTTTATCTAAGTTGGATATTTTGAGTATTTTTCAACATTATATTTATCTTTTGTTTCAGTAAATGTCAAGTGTACTCACCTGACAGTGAGACTTTTTTGGTTTCGTTACAGTCAGTTACCTCACAGTGATGAATTAAAAAGTCCTCTGCTGTATCATATTATACGTATATAGATATATATCATATATTTTGCACCCCTGTTGTGGGTGTTCATGGCTTAAGCTTTTAACTCACATTCATCTGATTAAAGCTGAATTTTGGTGAATTTTGTTTTCTTGGGCTGTAAAATCACAGTCAAAATCATTTAAATGGGACTCTGAGATTCCAGGAAATATCTGCAGATAAATTCAGACCCAGATGCCTTCTTTCCTCTTTCAGTACCCCGGTTGGAGCCTGATGCCAGATGGAAGTATCCGAGTGGCAGAGGCCACAGAAGACTCCCTGGGCACCTACACCTGTGTGCCTTACAACGCCCTGGGTACCATGGGCATGTCCCCCCCTGCCACTTTGGTGCTAAAGGTACATCACTGCTCATGTTTGAGTCGGTTCTGCATGTGTTAGCATAGACTGATGTGCCAATTTTGGACTGGTGTTTGTTTGTTTTTGCAGGATCCCCCTTACTTTAATGTGAGGCCTGGGGGGGAGTACCGCCAGGAGGCTGGGAGAGAGTTAGTTATCCCCTGTGCTGCTTCTGGAGACCCTGATATACCAACCATCACCTGGAGAAAGGTGCAGGACATCATACATAGCAAAACACTATGAATCATCTTCTTTACTTGTTTCTCCTCGTTATGTGCTGACATATTTGTTCGACCTGCTTTACCATGTTGCTGTGTCTGTGTCTGTTGAAGGTGGGGAAGCCAAGCAAGAGTAAGCACAACATCCTACCCAGCGGCAGCTTACAGTTTCTGTCCCTCAGCAAGGAGGACCATGGAGAATGGGAGTGTGTAGCCACCAACGTGGTCACAAGCATCACTGCCAGCACGCGTATCCTAGTCATCGGTACAAAAATCCTGCACAGCACTCTCAGCTCAGTTCATCTTTAACATAACTTTCATAGCTTGTATTATTTGGAGTTATTTTGAGTCAAATTTCTATTTGACTTGCATGAGACCATCATCCCTCAAACACCTTGCCTTTGCCCAATTTCCCCTTGGGCGTCATTAAAATTTCATTAGATCTAATCTGTTATAGCTTAATTTAAAGCCCTGAATCTGTAAGTACAGTGTATTATCCAACCGTCCACTAAAGCTCTGTCACTACAGCCTTTGTCTGTAGAGTCGATGCACCAAGGACATCTCCTTACTCTTCAATTGATTAACTGAAGTGTCGACAAAGACGAGTGATGCTTAAACAGGCTGTGAGGGTCCGAATGCGCAAAGATTGAACTGCAAGTTAGTTGTTAGTTAGTATAAGTCTTCTTTAGCCTGCAATGTACCTGTAATGTTAATGCCAGGTTCAGAGTTTTATGACTTATCTCAGAATCGTTATGTTGACCGCAGTGTTGTCTGATCTGGTTTGAGATCAGAGCATTCATTGTGCCCTTTGCTTGTTTAGGTTGTGATTGTATCTTTACAGCGGTCATTCCAGTTGTTGTAAGTAAATTATGCTTTGCACAAAATTGTAAGACAGCCTGGCTGAACTGCTCTCAAGGTGCATCTTATTGATATATGATCATTATCGTCAATGATACGAATTATTTAAAGTTTACATATGCAATTTTAATGAGAGGCACCAAAGTCCTGTGTTTCTGGGTCTTCTTTTATTCTTTTCATTCATTTTTCACTTGATTTTGTGCCTTTTTACAAGATTTAAGCTCAGACTTTTAAAGCAGAGGCAAAACTAACAATCTGTCTATAGAGTATCAAAAATTAAAGATGGGTTTATATTTGTGTCAGATGTACAGTTGCAATGTGAGGAACAATTTTAATACATTTTTGCACTGAAAAGAGCTCTTACTGTGACTTTAGTATTCCTTTCAGCAACAAAAGTGACTTGTAACTGTATTTAAAGTGACATTTCAACATTGTTTCGGAGTTAGATGAGAAGATTGATACTCATGTTTTTGTGCTAAATCTGAAGCTAAAGACACCCATCGGTCATTAGCATAAAGACTGAAAACAAGGAAAACAGATAGCCCTATTCTGCATCAACTAGCTTCACTTTGTCCTAATTCAGACTCTTTTTTTGCAAACTCTGATAAAATCATCATTATCTACTCATAGTTATGACCACGTCGTGTTTCCAGTTAATCTAATATTGTGTAGGAGTAAACTCTAACTTCTTTCCTTTTTTAAAAATGTTGCTTCAATGTTAATTTTAGCTTTTTCATAACAAAAGTCAGCAAGAGAAAGCTACAGCTAGTGATTTAGCCATGAGCAAGACTTGTCCTGAGCTAGAAATCCTCTTCTCCTCACTGTAAAGACTAAGCACTGCTGATTTTGGGGGTATAAGGTTGTTTCAATGTTGCTCCAATGCTGTCTGCTTATCCAGGACTGTACATTTAGGCTAACATCTTTTATAAAACAGTCACATGCTTGAAAATCTCAAGAAAAAGACTCAAGCAGCAAAAAAAATACAGGCACACTCAATTTTGACCTCTGTATTGAAATTAGATATGTAAACCTACATGTGCACATATCAGCCGTGACATAATGTGACAGTGGTATGAATCTTCATCTAACCAAGAGAAAAAAGAAAATTTCTCATTTTAATTTCTCAAAATGTTGAACTGTTCCTTTAATGTGAGTTTTCGTATCATCTGCTGGTCTTTAAAATGTGAGCAGGTCACTATAGTTTGCTCCATTAGCCCAATTCCCCAGTGTCTATGCAGTCGTTACACCGTCACACAGCTGGTGGCGCTCAGTCTGCCTCTCTGTGACCAGCTTTCAGCCGACAGGTGTCACAGGGCGACAGAGGCAGCTGTGTCCATGCTCAGGTCTCTTTTTTATCCCAGTGAGAAGTAACTGGCCTCGGGCCACATGGCGCAGCTGTTACGTGGGTGGGATGAGCAGAACTGCAGGCAGCATTGCTGCTTTTGAACTTGACCTTACGCTGGTCACCACCTCAGTCTGCGTCACATCATCCACTGAGAGCGGGCAGACACATGATGCAGCACAGCTTTATGCTCCTCATTTGACTTTTGCAGCGTAATGTAACTTAAATCTGACTTCAAATACCAGTGAATACATTATTAATACACTTGTATTGCATGTCTTAGAGACATGCATAGTAATATATTGCAAGTAGTTTTATATCTGATTTTAAATGACTTCTTGTTCTTTTTAAATGTCCTCCCTCTGTCTGTCTCTGTATGTATAAACTGCTCAGGCACCAGCCCACACGCTCCTGGCAATATCCATGTATTGCCCTCAACAACCTCTGCTAATGTGTCCTGGGAACCAGGTTATGATGGCGGCTTCGAACAGACGTTCTCTGTGTGGTACGGTCCAGTGTAAGTGCTCTTTCTTTACCTCACATCAATCAGTCTGCAGATGAGGCAACACAACCTGCAGGTTATCAGCTTTTATCTGACATACAGCACCTACAGCTTCATCTTTTTGCTTCTTCCTTTCACCAGTGATGATAAAGTATGTAATTTAATCAGAAAGTCGTAGCAGGAATGTTTTGACAGGATTATTCTGGAGGAATTCAGCAGATGTGTACATGAAGAATGCACGGTGTATGTTGGAAAAGTAATATAAATACATCTAATGTAGTCTGTGAAGAGTGTTTATTTCTTTTTAGTTTATTAATGCATGGGCATATAGAATGGGTCCAAATGATACATGATACACATCAGTCAACTCATGAAATGAGAGGAGAGACATTTTTGCCTTTTTTAGGTATAATATATATACAGAGGTGGTGATAAAACAACAAATTAGTGAGTCAAAACCCTGTAATAACCTTGGGAAGAGATAATTACATGCTAAATAAATTCCGCATCGCAGCCCAGCCCAGAGTGAAGTACTGGGGATGTAAACACAAAAATAGCAGTCACTTCTGGTTTATGTGGCTGCAGTGATAACTGACAGAAGACCATAATTTAAATAGTTAAGTGCAATAGTAGGTAGGTTACAGTTTATGATAAACAAATATAAATCAAGTTAATGTGAGACTAAGAATTTGTTGCTGAATTGACCTTATTTCTTGGGTGGATCATTAAAGACCTCCGATCAGGTATTGCTAGTCGTCAGTGAATGAACATTCTGAATGAAGGGATTTCTGCCAAACTGCTCAAAAGAGTAAACATTTCGCTTCTCAGTGCAGATAATGTTAAAACACAATTTTTCATACATGTGTACATTTTGTTCTAGTTGGAGATGTTACCTTTGTTCAGCCTCGACACTTATTAACACAAACCTTAAATAAAATGGCTTAGGAACTATTTCAAGTGATTATAATTATGGCTAAGAGCCACCTTAGCTACCCAAATAAATATTTCTTAGCCCTGATCTGTTTGACTTTCTTCAGTCAATCAGTCAAATATTATTTGCACAGCAGCTTCTCATACAGGTCAGTGAAATTTAAAGTGCCTTTTAGAAGGTGATTGACATGCTGATAATAGTACAATGTGCACAATAAAACAGTTTAAGGGTAACCAGATTAATAAATGATGAGAATTTAATAATAAAAATAATGAATAGATAAAAGAAACAAAATACAATAGATCTGAAAGCAACATCTTGAATACAAATGGTTGAATTATTTGATAAAATAAATAAAGGCAACAGGGTTTCATCAAAAGTCAGACTAAAGAGGTTTAAAGTTTGTGCTGAAGGCTTTCAGCTGTTCTCAGAGAGCCAGACTGACTGAGCCAATGGCTCCCAGCATAAAAACCAAAAGCTCTCCACAAGTTTCTGCTTTGCGCTTTGGATCAACTAAAAGTCTCCTGATTAAAACATTAAAGAGAGTCAGACAAGCCGACTGGTGCAAGACCATAAACTTCTTTTCAGAAACATATAAAACCAGAGAGAAAATCTTTCTTGTGTCTTACATTTAAATTTGCTGCACAGTTTTAAGCAGCAATTAGGTGAACAGCATTGTCACTGGTATTATTATATTCACTATTATTCAGGTTTATCCTTAAATGTGGTTTAACTGTTCTGTTTTTCTGTGTCATTTCCGTTGTCAGGTCAAAGAGAACAGACTTCGGTCCTCATGACTGGCATTCAATGCCGGTTTCTGGTGCTCAGACCTGGTTGGTGGTGCCAGGCCTGGAGCCTGGAACAGAGTACCAGTTCAGTGTGCTGGCACAGAACAAACTGGGCACTGGCCCATTCAGCGAAGTTGTGACAGTCACCACTGCAGGTGGGTTTCTCCATCTAACATGGAGTCTGTTGTTCTTTGTTACAGAATCGACACATTTAGTTGTACTGAGACGCTGTTTGTAATTTTTAGAATATCATCAGACATGGTACGGAGGGTACCGCCCTCTAGGGCATAATTTCCACCTGGGATGAGTGGGTCCCTTACTTTTATTGTTTTATGTTCATTATCTCAGTAAAGTATCCCTTAACATTGTTCTCTGACTGTCCAGCTGTCAAAATTAAGATGAGATAAGATGTTGCCGTGTTGACATGTTAATAGAAAAAGGTTGATATTTTGACTTTCACCTTGAATTAAGTCTGTGAAAGTAAAATTAACAAGGGCAGTGACAAAGAGAAGTGACAAGTGCAGTTCTGACTTTTATTTGCCCTAGGTTTCGCCTAGCAGGCCAAATATAGATGGCTTTACCTTGTTGGTGGAGGTTGTTGGCACTGAAGGGAACACCTGCAAACAGTTTTCATGGCAGGAGAAAAAGTACTGTCCCTTGTTTTTTATTGTTACAAGTATGAAAAAATGTAATCAAATTAGCATTTTAGTCAAATGCAGTTAAAACTCTCCTAAAAAGATGCTTAATCCAGTACCAAAAACAACAAGACAGTATGTAGAGCACATAATACCTCTCTGTAAATATGCAAATACAAGGTCGTCATCTCTAAAGGGAAGTAAAAGCAGGATTAGTGGAGAATGTTTACACTTGCTTGTCTTTTTCCTTTTCTTTATATGCAGCCATTATTAAAGTGTGACAGACATTGCCGTCATAAATAAGTATTTTGTATAAATGTAGCTTTAATGAAAACTACGTATTAAATGGTTTTCATGACCTGCAGGAGAAAGTGTAGCAGAGAGATTTAAATGCTGAATTCTGAAGACTGAGTTCAGTCACAAGCCCTCAGATGTACGAAACACATTTTTTTTACTTTGCCATTCACTTCAAGAAAGCAGTTCATTTGGACCAGATTCACACTTTTAAGCTCCATCTTTAACGTGCACAATAGACCGT
>JAPZDZ010000024.1:17716317-17732910 GCA_029783805.1 Acanthurus tennentii
GGCTAAGCTGAAAGAATAATTGACATGAAAGTTAATTAACAGAATCAATCCAATCTCCCCATTTGATGGTGCTGAGCACAATCTTATACCAGACTTATTTTAAATAAAGGGATTATTCAACCTCTATACAGTCCACATCTTCATCATAGGGGATTTTAGGGGACTTACATCAATATGAAGATGTCATCCTAAAATGAATTTCTCACTTTTAGCTTTTTTCGCATTCCGACATAATTTAATTACCATTTAGCTTTTGACATCAGTCAGTTAAGAGTTCCTAGAACTTGTATACTAAGATATTAATATATAAGCGGCTGTGAATCATATCTCTTTTAAAAAAATATATATAGAGGAGTTATCACGTACATCATGATCATTTAAAGAGCAATTTAAAAACCACAATCATGAAGTCTCTTTGGACATACAGTGCAGTGAGACGGGCGTGTTTGGTGTGTCACTCTGACAGGAGTCCTGGTATGAGTTTCGAGTGATGGCTGTCATGGATGACATGATCAGTGAGAGCAGCAATGTGGTTGGTGTGTCGAGCACAGGTCAGTTACAAGAAAGCATAAACAAGCCATACTTAGAAATTCTCTTCCATTGAGAGAAAAAGATTTGCCTCTAAATTCTCCTTTGTACCCACCGCCCCAGCAGATCCCTTCCCTCCCGCGGAGCTGCCTGAGGAGGGGCTGGCGCGCCCTGTGGTGGCGGGTGTAGTGGCAACTATATGTTTTCTGGCAGCAGCAGTACTGTTCAGCACTCTAGCAGCTTGCTTTGTCAATAAGCAACACCGTCGCAAACTCAAGCGTAAACCAGGTCAGACTCACTGTTTTTTTACTTTTTTACGTGACAGTTAAGTTCATGTTTGACCATCAATGGATTACATGGCAGATGGGTCCCTGTACCAAAGTCAATTAAATCACTGCAAAAAGCTGTGAAAGAAATTCCAGGGATGCAAAATTATGCAAAAAGAGACTTAACCACCACAAAACGGGGGGGGGGGGTTAAAAAAGGGGGGGTTGCATTGGTGCAATATTCACTTCTCCTTCTCAACAACGTCATCTTTGTGCGATACCTGGAGCTCCAAAATACGCAGCTCCAAAAATGGGAAATGTGGTAGCAAACCTTTATATTGTGGCCACTATAAAAAAATAAACTTGTGGGAAACCTTGAATTGTCTTTGCATCTTTGCACTGTTTCAAGTCAGGTTTATGTCAAATAGGATTAGCAAATTGTCAACTTTTTTCTTTTATATTTTTTACAGCATCCTGAATTTATTGGAATTATGAGTTGCACAAAGGGAGATACAAATCAACCACAAAGACCCACAAAACAACTGCAAAAAATGTCATATAAAAGGCCAAATTGTTGTAGCTGTTTTGTGTCCTTTCAATCTTGGTATCTTACTCCTGTGTATGATGGGTTGGGGGTCTTTTACATGTCACAGTAGCCCACTGCCTCGTAATCCATCCATGTGTCTGACTTCTACTTATTGTGTTTAACAGAGGAATTGCTTAATTTAAATGTTTTAAATAAACATTTTAAATCAAATGTTTTAAAATGTTTTTTAAATGTTCCTCTCAGATCCTCCCTTGTCGGTGACACACTTCAGGAAAAGCATTGAGTCACCGTAAGTAAAGTCAACACCGGAGCCCCTGCAATCTGCCAGAGGTGGCTACAACTGTGCATTTTCTAGTGCACCTTTTGCGAAATGTCGTACATGTACCCTGTGACAAGGCTGACATTTTAACAATGAATAACAGTAAAAGCTACCAAGAGTTAATTTTAGATGATTTTGGGGGTAATTTTGTTCACAACTGGGAACACAGAGTCTTACTAGCTGCTCAATACATGCAGCATCCTTTCTCCTGCGCAAGTTCAAAAGAGCCAATATGGCAAGAGTTTATTAAAAGTTAAAATGAAAAAGCGTGCGGAAGAAGAAGCCCAGGTGAATGACCAAAACAAAACATCGATTATATGTTCGGGCTTCTTGAAAGGTGTGGAAGAACATGTACAGTAGCAGCCTCTAGCGGATCGTGGGCAGATTAAAAAGCAGCAGAGTCAGCGTTTAAAGCACATTACCCAGAGTGCCCAAGCTGCAGTATGTGTATTGATTTTTGATCCATCTGTATTCTTTAACCTCAAACGCTGTCTGCTTTATGCATGATTATAAGTGTTAAATAATGCTAATTTTTTGTTAAGCTGCACATTTAATGTACAGTATCCGCTACATGTGTGTATTTGTCTGTCTGTCTAAATCTTGTGTACATGTATGACTGCATTTCAATCTCAGAGGAAGCTCATTTTCAACACTAATCTGTGTAAATCCCATTCCAGAATAAATGTTGTAATTTTTTTTTTTTTCTGCCTGAGACTTCAGGTAAATCCTTAGTATCAGATACCTTTGTTTACTTTTATGAAATGGTCCAGGCAGATCAGGGAGTTCACACTTAGTCCTTCCTGCAAGTGGCATAGTCGAAGATGAACCAGGCCCATGTCGTTTGTCTCCCATCGCAGGCCTCCTCTCACCCCCTTGCCAGGGGTAGAGCCCTGCTGGGACGAGCCTGCCAGGAGCAGTTTCTTGCCCCCGCCCGCCAGCCCCCTGTGAGTGCCTGCCTGCACCAAAATACAGAGTGTGCTGCACTGCACTGGCTTGGCTGCATGGTTAATGCATTGCATAGAAATTATCAATTTACGAGGACTTTTTGTTGCAGTGAAGCCTACCGCTAGCCTATTTGCATGCACAGACTTTCACGCACCATACGGGACTTAGACTGCATTAGCTCAGCTGCATGTACAGTTCAGTACTGTGTATATGCACTCTTTATAATGTATGTATTGATGCATTCACTGACCCGGTATGTGTCGACTATGCTGCTCCTGGTGTGGGCAAATGAGGCCTGGTTAGATGTCATCTGCTTTCCTCACATCACCATTTGGTGCAGCATATGGAAATTGGTCTCACGTCTGCTCAAGAAGATGCAGAATCAATACATCTGTGATACGGTTGTCATGGTTGCGTCGTTGGTTCTTCATTCATCTCGTCATTTCTGCTTAGCTCATTAGCTGCTGTCCTATCAGGATGCTGCTGCCGCCATAAACTGGTCATTATTACAATGCAGTTCATTATGGCTGCCTTGATAGAGTGCTTTGGCTTTGTATGGTCTCATCTGTTTAGTTCAAGAAAGACACTGCATTCATGTCTATTCAAGACGCAATTTTCTTTGGGGAGGGGTTCTTCTAGTGTTTGTTAAATTTATCCAGTGTCTTGTGTCTGCATTTTTTATCAGGTTATCATCTGGGAAGATAAGTCCAGAGAGTTCCCCTCCATCTCGACCCCGCTCGCTTTCTTCAGAGGGTTCCCACGGTCCAGGCCTGTACGTCAGGAAGTTGCCAAGCCCTCAGAGAGAAAGAGAAAAAGAGCTCTCCTTCTACAAGAAAACCAAGCGTGCCATAGCCAGCAAGAAATACAGTGTGTCCAAGCATGAGGCAGAGGTCACCACGCCTATTGAGCTGATAAGCCGCGGTCCTGATGGCCGCTTCGTCATGGAGACCAGCCCACCGCCCCGCCGCATCCAGGGCTTCCCCTTCGCAGAGGAGTCTGACATGTACCCTGAGTTCCGGCAGTCTGATGAGGAGAATGATTTTGACCCTGGGCCTCTGCCGCCCATCATGCCCACGCTGCGGCCACAGCTCTCCCCAACGTCCTCCAGCCTGGAGTCAACGCAACCCCCCACCTACAGCCCCCGCCTACACAGGCCCATGGAAGGTATGAGCTTTGCAGAGGGCAGTGCACTTCACGCCTCAGGGCAGGCCCCGGCCTCCCGCTACAGGGGCTTTCCCCAGGGCCCGTTCTATGGGTATCTAGGCAGCCGCGGTGAATCAGGGATTCCACCACCATTCTACATGCCTGACATCAGCCCGCGTAGCTCCGCTCTGTCCTCCCCCCCAGGCACCGCCGAGGGGCCATTTGGTTACCCCTCCATCCCCGAGGAGAGTGGAGAGATGGAGCACCATCAGTACACTGCCTCTGGCCATTCTCTGTCTCACACACACAGCCCTCCTCCTCGCTCACCTGAAAGCTGGCAGCCTCATGAGTTACCCTTCCTGGGTCTAGAGGGTCCACGGTTCATATACCCACCTCACCATCCCTTACATCATCCCCAGGACCTCCCTGACCCACCCCCGTACCCTCCCCACTCTCTTCCCCCAAGTCGCCTGCACCTGCCTCCTCTAAAGGATCCAACAAGCCCTGGACTCCTGCAGCTGGAGGTCCCTGTGGCTCCCCCAGGCAGAGACAGGCCCCTGGGGCCTCCGGTTAGGCGTTTAGCTATGCAACAGGCCCAGAGTCTCGGCCAGCTCAGACACACGGCCCACGGTGTGGGTGTACCAGTGTTGCCTTACCCTGACCCGGCAGCCCGTGCAGGGAGCCCAAGCACAGCCCCAAGTAGTAGCCCTCAGTCTTGGCTCAGCCCGAGGGCAGGGCGCCGGGCAGACCCCAGCCTACCCCCGCTAGTACTCCAGCCCTCCCGCCTCTCTCCACTCTCCCAAAGCCCCCTTAGCACCCAGCCAGGTTCCCCAGATATCCTAGTGCGGCCCCCTCCGCGTCCCAGCATCCTCCGCACCTCTCGGTCTCTGGAGATGCCTGAGATCACCCTGCAGCCCTCAGCCACTGTCAGTTTCTCCCGGAGGTCCTCCTTGACCACCTCTCCCACTCAGGGCGCCAGGCAACCCAGCCCCAGTTACCACGCCCACATGTCCTATGCCTCCACTGCAGCCAGTTACCCCTCCCAGTCCCCCTCTCCCCCTCTGGAGGGCAGGGATGTTTTCGGGCAGAGGCCATCCCAGAGAAGGACAGAGGAGGAGATGCTACCCTCAGAGCCCTCTCAGCTCCAGATATCAGCCTCAGGGTAGGTGATCCATTCCAGTAGAGAATAGTCACATATTTTTTTAAAGGGGAGAATTGTCTCCCCGTCTGCTCTCTATTCCAAATTTCCTTAGTATTGATCCACAGTTTTACTTTTGATGTCTCCATTTAGGCATTATCAGGATGCATATTGTACATAAATATGCGGAAGGCATGTAATTGCATTTAGCACACATTGAATCAATTCATAAAAAGAACAATGACTTACTCAATTTGATTTTAAGATAATGTATTATTGTCTTTTTCATTTGATATCACATATTTATTCTAAAAGAAAAAATATCAAAGTGCAAATTGACGTCCATTTTAAGAATATGGACCACAGGAGCATTTAGAATAAACATTAAGCTAAATGCTACAGAAAACCTAGAGTTTACTGTTTTTAAAAATGTTTTCCTCTGTCTCCTGTTTTGAACATTGAAGCTTTGAACTGAACTATTTTTACTGCTGGATATTAATTTAATTTGACATTTGATAAATGTACATTTTATTAAGTGTATATTTTATGAACATTTAAATACTCAATTACACTGTTATAAGATTCAAAGAAAAAGGTGCCACCTTCTAATAATGCATTATTTATAATACATTTATAAACTGTTACCATTGACTTTATTAATGGTTAATAAATTGTTTACAAATCTTTCTAAACAGTTATTACCCATTAACAGGAACCACTTTTGTGTTGCCAGTTTGTCGAAAATCTCCATAAAATCCATACTTCTTAATTGATAAAGTTAAAAAAGTTATTATTAACAATTTATTAAGGATAATAAACCTTAAGGTCAGCTGTTACAGATTTCAATATATTATTTATGAAATGCTAAGAGTTTCTCATTTTTCAGTAATCCAACAACAACTTAAGTTAGTAAATCATCTTTACAATATTTTAAATTTTAACATGTCATGTTTTTAGGGGTCTTACAATAATTCAAGTCTGAGTTATAAATAATAATAAAAAGATGTTAATTGACACATTTTGGTCCAAATGCTCTGCATCACTTTTCCAGAAGATCTCAGGTCTATCAAATGAGCAGTCATGAGCTAAAAAAAAAAGGTATCTTACCGATGAGATGAACGCCAGTCACAACCTGGCAACCCAAATGTAGTTTTAATAGTTTTGTAGGTGATTTTGTAATCATTAAAGCAACATTATGAACAAAATGGTATTTCTGTGCATCTTGGAGCCCCCACAGGGCAACACCAGTGCCATTTAATACAAATCTGAGTTTTCTGTAACAATAATAGTAAACGCTTTGTATGTACAATTTACAATCAAAACCTGAGCAGTGTCAAAAAAATGTTCTGTTTAAAAACTTCTGGAGCAAAAATGCCTTTTTTATGCTGTGTGGAAATCAAAGTTTGCACAATGTTGCTCAAAATTTAAAACAGCAGCTGCCAAGCTAACATGATCTAAACCAGAGACAATATGCTGCAAACACCTAGCTCTGACATTCACCTGCCCTTAGAAAGCCAGCTATTAGTGTAGCTCTAGCTAACTAGTCTTATGGTGAGAAGTCCACCTTAATGTCTGTCTTGTGGCCTTTTATCTTGGGATCCTCCCAACACCTGAAAGCCAGTCTGACAGTACTCTCTTGCGGGCCTCTTGCTTGGTCACTCTTTCATTCTCTCCTCTCTGTTAACCTTCTATTCTGTCTCTCTGCTGCTGTCATGACGTCAGTACTAAATTTGATGGTTCAGTTGCAATATAAACACCAATATTCCATATGGCCAACAGAGCTGTATGCTGTAGCACCGGTTAATAAATATAACTTCATAAATTGCTGAGAGTTGAGGAAAATTTACAGGAGAAAGACAAAGACTAAACCAAAAAACACTTTCTGGCAGTTTTACCAAAGTCATTAATAGCTGTTAGTATGTGAGACAGAGCGCCATAAAGCGTTATGCACTGTGATTATGGTTATCTGTGCAAAGAGATACCATTTAACCTATTACAAGCTCTTATTTTAAGATTGATAGATACATAATGTTGCATTAATAATGGATGTCTTATTAGAAAATGGTACCTTCTATGTCAAAATAAAAACACTGAGCTGATTAAGACAATTCTTCACAAAGAAATACTACGAACAAATCACACTAGGAGGGTTTTTTCCATCCACCAATCTGATAGATCACAGCCCCTGCTTACAGATTGTGAGACATGAAGCAGAAAGTTTTATACTCACACACAAACATATCTGAGACTCATTTACAGTTATGCCCCATAGCATTTCTTCACTGTACACATTCCTGCGCCCCCTCACACCCACCTCACAACCCTAGAAGCTACAACCATACAGTAGCTAAAGGCATGAAGCAGAGACTCGCTCCTGCACTATCACTGGCCTTTAAGGAAAGGTAGCTTATAGGGCTGCTGCTTTATAGAGGGTAAGGGTCTTACGTGATTTGTTTTTGATTGATCTCAGCTATCTGGGCAGCGTTGTGACCCGATCCCCTACGCCGCAATAGGTAAGGGTCGGACCCATGTCTGAGAGGGGAGGGGTCAGCAGGGGGAGGGCTCTAATCACTCTCTCCTTTAAAGGGGAATCGCTTTGGGTTGTGCCTCTGTGCTGGATTCAAGTGAAGTACAACTAATGGTAATATTGACTGCAGGACACATTTGTCAATACACGTCCAAGGCACAGTAAGCCTGCTGTGGCGTAGGCTGCAGTAATTAGGCTTGTGAGCAAGCAGGAGGAGCGGTTTTGGACTGTGGAGAAGCATTTTTGTCTTTCGATTGTTTCAATACGGACATGTTTCCCTGCACCAAAAAAAGCCTTGAATCACTAGAGGGCGCACATGAATGATAGACTGGAGTATTCCCCTTTAAAGTTTTGTTCCATGTGCAAAATGCCATGCATGCATTCTCTAAACTTCTCTCTACGACCAAACAAATAATAACAATTCTCCAACTAAATTCTTTGTCACATTTGTTGTCCTAAGTGCTTTCGTTTTTCTGTCATGTGACTGTTTTTAATGGCCATTTCCTCTTCCTGTCATGTGACTTGTTCTTTAACGGCCATTTCCTCTTCCTGCCATCTCCTCCCGTCAGCATGGTGAAGCCTCTGTACGCAGTGTTCATGTTTATGAAAGTGTGCTGTACAGTGTTCATGTCTATGGAAATGTACTATATTTAACACACTGTGGCCTCTGCTCACAGTTTTAAGTGATGATGGAAATGTTCTCTATCTGTCCAGGACTACTGTTGCAATTCTCACATTTGTCTCCCTCTCTCTGCTAATGGCTCTCAATCTTTCTCTCCACAGTGACAAGTGATGGACAGCATCTCTAAAGCTTTGTGTTCCTGTGCCTTTTGAAACAATACATGTTTGGCACAACAACCTGACTTAATGACACATTAAGTCAGGTTTTGGAGCTGTTTGCATTCACTTCTTTGAAAGGCAAAGGCATTGAGCCATCAATGAGCCTCATGAACTTGAACTTAAACCCTAAGAGGTTGTGAGGTTATTTGGACTTACTTTAATTTTATTGCATCTTTTGTCTGAGAGATGGACAACAAAACCAGAGTATTCGGTATGAGGTAAAACTACGTCTAAGACAGACTGCATACTACGACAGAGAAGATACTTTTTCACCGATTTAACATTGATTATTTTTCATCAAATGTAGCATGTATCACTCATGAAATGAAAATAGTTCTTCAGGGTTCAAAAAGAGCAGTGTATTTTCTGTTTTAAACATACCTGCACACACACTTCACTTCCACGTTAGCACAAACACACACGCACGCACATGCATTTACTGTATACTGAAAATACTGTTACTGGAAGAATTGGAAAAAGTCCACGATAAGACCTCCTATTTACAGGAATTGTAATTTTACACTTACAGAAATTATTTTCATTTGATGAGTTTTATACAGCAAAGAGAACAAATTGTCGGCATTTCTGAAGCAGTCACTATTTAAAGACCCAAACCTGAGTGCTTCTATTAATACCATCATTGTCAATTGGACTGTTGCTAAGATCACCAAATGTGTCTGATTTTACAATCATGGAACCTAAATTTAAAAGAATTTGGAGATTTTGTGACACTAATGCATCACCATTGAAAGAAAAATATGCAGTCCATGTTATCATTTTCCCTATAAATAATGGGCTGGGTCTTTAATGTAATGATTGCTTGAGAAGAATCTTAATAGCAAATAAATTCACCAAATCCACTGCCACCTTAAGTCAACAATTCTTATTTTCTTTTTCTCTTTCTTTCCCTCTTTCTTTCTTTGTGTCTAACTTATTTATCATCCATTAATGCAGATAGAAAGTGGAAATTCATCATCATAGTGAAAGGGCTCTCAGTAGAAGTACCAGAGCTCATCAAATCATACAATACCGCGTACTGGAAATAGCAATGCAGAAAGTTCTGTCTGTTCACATTTGAGACGGGACCGAACACGACTGTTGGATTAATGCTGGACAATCTATGCTGTGCTGTCTCTCATCTTCTCAGGGAACCTCTAGGTGCGTCTAGTGATCCTGCCGGGTCTGAGAGCTTACCAGCACTGCTACACCACTGTATAACTAAAGCCAAGGGGGAGGCTGCCAACAACAATAACAACACAACCTCCGGCAGGAGAACAGGTACATCTGGCAATTTGAGAAAGGATGCAAGTAATTGGTCTAAAAATATGTGGCTGTTGTTTCACTCCTGCGCTTTCTCTCTGCCTGCCTGGTAGGTGCATGCCCCTCTCAGACCCAGCAGCAATCCCAGACACCCCAAGAGGGAGAGGATCTCAACCTCCACAGAAAGAAGAAAAAGCAAAACAAGAAGAACCCCTATCTCTATTTGACCTCCCTCCTGCACCGCAGGCAGTCTGAGGAGGACCAGACAGGCATTCTGGCCAGTGCAGACTCTGAAGGCCCAAATTATGGGACTCTACGCTGACCCGTGTGCCCACCAAGCCATTGGACTCGACTTAACTGACCTCCCCTGAGAAAAAAACCCAACCTCAGCCCTCCCTGCTCCCTGTATCAAGCTAATACATTTCTTATAATCTCTAAAAGTTCATCGGGGTTTTGGGGAGCGGGTACAACATCGAGCTGAATACGCCGGGGTTGGAGATCTTATTTGAAGACAAGAACAATGGCTTTTCTGAGTTGTCACCACTACTTGTCTCTGAGGAATTTCACTTGAAAATGCTCTGAAAATATATAATGTACATAAATAGTGAAACAAGGGAATTAAGCTTCCTCCTACAGTAATAATAATGTGTTGGTTGAGTATGTCACAACACGTTAAAGATTTTTCACTCACTGGTCATTGAGGGGTCCATACCTTTAGGTTTTTCAGTGAAACAGTGTACTGTGAAGCCTGGTGCGTCCTCGGACAAGGACATGAGTCTACCTTTCCTACAATACAAATAGTGTCAGTATTTAAACACAGGGTTCCTACCACAAAATATACCTCAGAGTAAACGCAGAGTTGCTGTAATTCTTGTGGTATACTGTACGTACTTGACCTTTTAACATATAAAACGTATGGATCAAAAGGTTTATATCACACACCACACTCATTCAAACAGATAATATGGCCTAACTTTATCTAATTTAGGAGCTTTTTAATAGAGCTGGCATAATTGTGTTTCTTTTGATTTATGATCCAATGCCAACCATTAGAGGACTGTCTTAAATTTAGTGCTTAATGGCTCAGTGTGTTTACACTCATCCTTATAGCACCATGTTAAGATAAAGATCATAGCCTTCATGAGAAATAATTTGGGACTTACACGCTCAACAGAGGTTGGACTTGTAGGGTTTAGAAGAACAGGGTGATGAATTGCGAAGTGTACTGTAGTATGAATTTCATTATTGAGGATTCATTTTTGAAATGTGGCACGTCTCGAGGTGCCTTTTTTTGCCTTTTTCTCTCTTGTTTTTTCTAACATAAACTGCCTTTTCCTTCGCCTTCTCATATTTGTCTCTTCTGGGGGAGTGAGGGACTCCGATATTATGTAAGTGTGTTTTTACTTTCTCTGCCAAGGACACATGAGAGAAAATGCTACAGGATGCATAACTCTTGCTTTTTTTTCTTTCTTTTTTTACATTTATATTTTAAATGGGTACCTGCTTCAACTGTGTATATCTAAGTAATGGGACAGAACTTGAATACCCGTACAAATAAAAAAAAAAAAATGAAGTCTAGATTCAAAAAAAGCAAATAAATCAAATAGATCATGAGTGGGAGAGTACAGAAGCACTGTACATGAGTTTTAATGCAGAGAGAACAAACCAGTAGAGTAATGATGTAAATGTTTATCAGCAGCTGTGAGAGGAGAATACGATTGATTCATAAAGCTGTTAATAAGCAATGGGAAGTATTCAAACAATGGCCACCCTGACTGTTTATCTTTAACAACTGTATATTACTTGCTAGCTACTTCTCGGTATGTTTGCTCATTTTTCGACACTAACCGATAATGAATGTATGTTTTGCTGTACAGGAAATGAATGTCCCGATGTCACAGTACATTGAATGACCCATAACGTCGTTTATAGTGCAGCTGTGATTGGTGAGATGAGCAGCTGGCACTTGAAGTCCAAATTCTTTTACTTCTGTGTGCTCTGAGCCAAGCTCCCTTTGTTCTGACGGCTACAAAAGCAACCTGTCTCATTTTATTGCCAACGCTAGTTCAATCAGATGTATTTCCATCTGCTTCCAACAAATCAGAGGCTCTCCGACAAATATCCACATGAATAAGTCGACTCGATGTCTGCTTACGGAAATCTCAAACTCTTTTGACGAGCGAGAAAGTGATGATTGCCTGAAAGTGCGTATTCTACTTTAACAAATTGGTTTCATGTAAGATATGAGGGGGAAAAAAAATCTATATTTGTTATATACTGTATATGGTATGTATTGTATTTGTAAAGATAAATCAAAAACCGTGTTTTACAGGAAGACGTTCTTGTATGAGGATGTATGAAAAGATGGGAAGGATCCCAATTAAAAAGAAATTAGATTATATATAAAAGTATTTGCTTACAGTACGGCTTTAAGTGGATAATGTTTCTAAAACATTTAAGGTGCCTCATTTGTCATACTTTAGCAGACATTATTTTATCTGAGAAGAAAAGAAACCTTAATGTTAGTACCGTACAATGTATTATTGCCATAGCCTGCTGGCTGCACAAGTTAAGTAGTATTTTCTCTGATGTATAGTATGTGAATGCCCATTGGAAAAAGCTTTAGAAGCAGACGTGTGTTGCCCTCAATAATAACATTTCTGGAACAAAGTAATACTGTAATTTGCCCGTTAATGAGCACACATGTAGATTCACTCCAGATCTTTTGCCTTCAGGTGTCCAAAGCAAATAAACTGAAGGAAACGTTTTTCTAAGAGTCACAGACATGCTATCGTCATTTACAATACGTGCTGTGGAGGAAAATTGTGTTTACATTAGTTTGATAAAGAAAAGTGTGTTAGGGCATAGTTGCTTTGAACATTACGACTTGGTGCTATGTTTAACTTTGTGGTGCTGTAGAATAGAGGTCTAAAGATTTTTTTGTTTTCTGTTTCCACAAGCGACTCTTTCGGCCCTGTGTGTGTGAGCAACTAAACTAGCTCCGGTAGACACTATAGGTCCTTATCATAACAGTATCATGGTGTGATGACAGTGATAGACAATATCGGAAAATAGTAGTATAACCTCAAATACGTAATAGAGACTTGTGACATTCAAATGAACTCAAAGATGACCTGTTTTCTATAGTGTGTTTGCAATGTCTGTCTGTGCTTCCAAGGTACCCTCTCTAAAGTATATTTGTGATGATATTGAGAATATTAACCCAGCCTAAAAAGGAGAAACATGATTTAGATTAGTACACGCCACAGGACATACGGGAGGGAAATCTGAGAGCATCGTCAGGTCACGAGGGGATCTTTTCCACACACTTCCTGTAGGTCTACCATCTTTGGTTAACAGCACTGTTTTTCAAGCACACTACTGCAGGGGCGTAACCGTCTCACGTCATCTCACCACCGTTTCAACGGTAGAATTCCTATTAGTACTGTACATACTACATGAGTAGTCATCAGACCACGTTTGTATTTATTGCTGATTCTCCTGGTAGAAAGGTCTTTGAAAAGCTCATACATCCTCTTCATGGGTTTTACGAATGGATGTCGTCTTCCGGGGTCTTTTTTGCATATTCAACAGAAACATGTACAGTGTTTAAGAGGGCTGCTTTGGACGTACTGTTAGCTCAATTTTTATGTTTTGGTTTTTTTCCAATTTTTCTGCTTACAGCTTTTAGTGCATCACTAGGTGCTGGTAGGATGATACTTAGAAACCGATTTGATTTTTTATTGTATTAATCTTGCATGTAGAGACAATACAAAAAAAAAAGACAAAACGCCTATTTAGCAATCATTCATGGACATCTGAGGTGGTTGTTATTGGACGGAAAATAGAAATATGTAGTATTTTCTATATTCTCTGTTTTTTCATGTGTACCAGCACTGAGAAACTAGAATGTATTATTATCGTAGGCTACAATAAGCACTACATCGTTGACTGTTTTAGCTAATGCTCATACTCAAGCAAACCAAGTAGTGCTTAAAAAGGAAGAAAATTTACATTTCATTTCATTTTCATCCACTGAACTCTGTGCTGTACATCACATGTTTACATTCTGTATTATATGTTGTTTATTGTTTTTTTGTACATAATTTGTCTCCATAATGTTCTTTAAGTTTTATTCGATAATGTTCATATGTAAATATTTCAAAGCAAAAACATGTTTTTTACTTTTCTCTGTTTTAAAATGAAAAACCTGATGTTTCTTTTCTTCGTTGGCTTTTAGACTTGACATTCTGTTCTGTCACTACATCAGGTATTACGCTTCACTTAACTTTTTGTGAGCAATTAACTCATACTGTATGGTGCTGTACCAAAGCCTTATGTATAATATTTGTATTACTTTTCTCTCGTTTGCCACTGCTGTCCAGTGAATTCTGTATCGTCTGAGATCATGTCTTACTCACTCTTCATGTTCAACTGCCATGGATCTCGTTTCTTTATTGAGTAAACAGAAACCTGAATGAACTTTGATTTTAAAACCCTCTGGCCTGTTACCAACAAGGCCTGGATATAAAGTGACAGTCGCCATCATAAGCCTTTATAGGGAAAACGCACAGGCTCACTCCTGGTGGCTCATCGTGACGTAGACATGGGCACATGATCTATGCTCTATCTATGGCATGTCTGTGAGAATATGAAAACAGTGTTGTATTCATGTCACCATATCATTTCAAATGCTTAGTCCCATACGAAATTTTCCTCTCAAATTTTTGTATTTTGATATAATAAAAAAATCAAAAGAGGCTTTAGTTTTCTGTGGTTTTGTCTCTTGAAGCTTCTCTGATCCTATCTATAAGGAACAAGGTGTAGTTCATGTGCTGGACACAGGGTGTAGGTGTTGGACAGAGAGTGGGAAAGATAGCGTGGGGACAGGAGCAGCTTAATCAGGTCAGAGGTTTTTTTGTTTTTTAATTCTAGGACACACCGGCTGCAGACCCGGCGTTAAAGTGCCAGGTTTCAAATGAATGTTTTCCGACAAAAATCCCAGTCATACCTTAAATTTTAACTTAGATATGAGAAATACAACTTAACTTAGATTCAAAGGTTATTCAATGAAGATCAAAGACTGTGTTTAAACATATGCATATTGTTCAGGGATTAATGCTTTGACCCCAGCTATGCCGTCTCCACCCAAATGTTAAGGAATGAATAGTGAGGTCACTGAGCCAGAAAGAGGAAAGTAAATAACTTGAAAGAGGATGAGGTCTGTCAGAATGACCTTTGTGCTTTTGTTCAAATTCCCCCTGGCAGGCTGGGAAACAAACAAATGAACAGCCATCTGCATACACCTGAGGAAAAGGACATGTGCAGTTAATCCAGCGGTCAAACACACACATACTGTTAAAGGCGTAGTCAAATACATAATAGTACATCTGCAGATTTTTTTTAAAACAAAGTTTAGGCCTATCTTGTATTTTTCAGCAACTGTTGTATTGGGCCACATGTAGTGCATGAAAACAGTTTATCCATGTGTGACTTAAGTTTAGGTTGCAACTCACAATTATTCACATACACAGTATCACTTAATTGTTTGATCTAATGTACAAGTATGTGAAAGAGTGAGCATTAACCCCTTTTAGTTTCCCAGATAAAAAGATGCTAAATCTTACATTCAAAATAATAGTTTGGTAGTTTTGAGCGACTGCAGTCTGCAAGTTAGCATAGCCTAGAATGGACAGACAAGTAGCAGGCCTATCTCTGTCCAAATTTAACCAAGTTCACCTGATAGCACTAACATGCTCATAGTTTGTAAAACCCACATGTAAAACTAGCATTAAAAACAAAAGTTTTTGTTTTTAATGTAGGTAACTTTTGTGTAGCAGTAACTTCCTGGAGAGATGTCGACATTTCATCGTTGCCAGGCAACCAGCTGAGACCCGCGGAAGTCGGTGGTACCTGCCGTTAGTCATGGTATTTGAACGAGTTAAACTGATGAACGTTAATATGTGAGCTTTATGGGTGCCGGTAAGCCATTTTTGAACTTTGGACAGAGCCAGACTAGTGTTTTTACTGTTTCTAGTCTTTATGTTAAACTAAATTATGTTCCTGGCCTTCGACTTTGCATTTAACAGAGTCTACGGAATATCTTCTCAAAATGTTGTGCTATGGCTTTAAGAAGCTAATATTTGGCATTTGCTAAACAAAATACAAAACAAAATCGTTTTAAAAAAGAGAGACTAATTTTCTGTCAATTACCGAATAAATTAATTAGTCTTCAGACTAAAGGATCATTTAGTCAAGTATTTTGATTGAAAGCCCCAAAGGCTTTTCGCTGGTTCCAAGATGGATAACAGGTCGTTGATCTCAACCAAAGAGAAGAATAGCAGAATTTACATTAGCTCTCTCAGAGGACAAGCACCATAAGATGATATATGAGGATGGAGTGATTTGCACACCAGGTTCACTCCTCTCACTGTTACCACCCCACCTACACTAGATGGTTATGTAATTCAGTACCAAGCATTACCTAACACCGCACAACTTGCCAGATGGGGCTCCTCGGGCTGGTGAATATCATCAAATAGGGGCTGCATGCATGCTCTCACGCCTACCTCATATTCGGGTCCTTGACATTGAAAAGGTCTGGGAAACCCTTGAGGCTAAGATACATCCAGGGCGCGGGCACGAGATCACAAGTGCGCGCTCCCGGCGCCGAGTGCAGATTCTGAGCAGTCAGTCAGACAATCGCGGCTCTCCGGGATGACTCCCACACAGCCTCAGCGATGTCGCACCCGAGCACAGTTATTATCCTAAAAACATCTACCTCAGATGGTCGGCCGTAGCCCGCGTGTGTGTCCGAGAAAACCGTCTCTGCAGTGTGATGCTGACAACATGTTTCCCCGTCAAGAAGCTCAGCGCTGTGCAGCATAGAAGAGGCAGCAGAGTGGAGCAACGTGCACGGTTACAGGTAGGCTGTTTGAACGGGGATTGTCACTAACAGCCACGTACCCGGAGACATTACCGGAATGGTGTTGAACCTGCTGTCACCGAGCGTGTCATCTTAACAACTGATCATTTCACAGTCGATCGGCGAATCAATATTGAAGTTGACAAGTGATCCTT
>JAPZDZ010000024.1:17733010-17748282 GCA_029783805.1 Acanthurus tennentii
ACCGAGCGTGTCATCTTAACAACTGATCATTTCACAGTCGATCGGCGAATCAATATTGAAGTTGACAAGTGATCCTTGTGTGTGTGTGTGTGTGTGTGTGCAGCTGACAGGCGATCTGTCAGGCCCAACAGGTCAGAGTACACCGGTGGTGAACTTCCCTTGTGATTTCTAGTTAAGATTTCGCAAGGATTGGTAATTTGAGTTACAAAGCTGGATATGAAATCAAATTTGAGTTTATCTGTCTAAGGAAATCATTGCTGTTGTTCTGGGAGTCTCTGTAATGCTGTGGGTTGGCACGAAATGATAGACCTGTAGGCTATTGCAACACAGTGCAACAGCCTTGCCAAAAGTGCTACCTTCCTAAAGCTTATAATTTTTTGATTATATAGAATCAAATTTCATAATTTTATACCTGTGTGCCTTTAGAACAGCTGTTGGTTAAACTCTGTTGTAATTTCTTGACGCTTTAGTGTTGCTAGATTATTATTTTTTTGCATAATCAATTAGACGATCAGAAGAAATATAACAAGGGGCGTCGATTTAACATTTAGTTAGATTGTTAGGCAAACATGCCACTCAGTTTCTTCTATTTACACAAACAAAAGATATGACTTTAAAAGAGGATAAAATAAGGAGATTTATCAGTCAAAAAGCCCTGAAGTATGTTATGAAACTCACAAAACACAGGACTTGTATACATGTTGGAATGTGTGATGACAAAATAATATACGTATATATAGGTTTACTATGATGATCTCATACAGTCAATCCATTGGAGCCATTAGATATAAAAATAGTCAGCAACTATTTTGAATTAATGTTTCACATTTTCCTTGCAAAAAACAGAACATTATCAAGTTCTAGCTTTAAACTGTAATGGTTTGCTAATTTTCTCTTAAGTTTTTTTAAACTGATGATCAGAAAAAAACATGACATTATTTGGGGGTTTTATCAGATTGCTTTTTGCCTTTATTTTTCTTTATTCTGCTTTTTAAAGAATAAATCACTATTTGATGATTTAAGAAAATAATCTACAGGGAGCTTATTAAGATAACTGTCATCTAACATTATCCTCTGAAGCCTTTATCCATTAAAACAATACTTGTTCTTGTGTTGGGGACAAAATGATAGATTGCCTATTTAGCTTAAATGGTTAGTGGATAAGAAATAGTTTGTAAACTGTGAGTCAGTCTAAATGTTTTCTTTGTCATATGAAGCAATATGATAACATTACCTTGTGCAATAGGAAACTGTCATGTTCATCTGACAGTTAAAAGAAAAAATGATTCATAAATTAATCATTTAAATAAAAATAATGCAGTCTTACATGATACTGTGAAGCCTGTTTTACAGTATACTGTACATGTATGTGCACGTACATGTTGGAAATGTGGTGACATAATACAGTTTAATATTACGACACAGTCCCAGCCTGAAATGTGACTGTAACAGAGTTGAGTCAACCTCTCTGATAAAGCTGAACCTGAGCTTTACAAATGCAGAGATTGTTGCAGGGATGTTGTATTGGATTGCATTAGACTGGGCAGGTGATTGTGATCTTGTATAACTGTGTAGGAGTTTCTATGACACCCAGTTATGCATTTGTGAGCCAACAGCATAGCAGCACGGCTGTATTTCACTGTTATTTTTCTCAAAGTATTCGTCAGTAAAATGTTTTCTTTTTTTTTTTATTTTGAACTACCTTTAGTCTGATTTGAATAAGGAAATTTGTGCTAAAAAAAGAAAGGCTTGTACTTAACTGTCAGTCTTAGGTTACAGATCGGCTTGTTGATTAAATATTTGGGTCTTTGTTCACTACAACTTAATCACCCTGCTGTTCATCCCACTCTCTGCCCTTCATCTGGGATCACTGGGACTGAAGGTTGCAGGACAAAGATTGAGCTGTGACACCGACTCAGTCTGAGATGAAATAAAGTTAATCTCAATCTGGTCGATTTCAAGAAGATTATGGGATCATATGACCCCCACCTCCCCCTCCTCCTTCTTCTCTCCTCCCAACAACTGAAATGAGGCCCAAGGCTCCAGCAAAGCCAGTTGATTTAAAAAAATAAAAAGGAATTCTGCATTGTGGCTCACTGAGAGAGCAGCAGCACACAGGGGGGTGGGGGTCTGAATCCCTCAAGGTGGAGCAGCAGTGATGTCATCATCTCAGGCAGATTATCTGATTATAATGGTGATGATGATGATGATGATGATGATGATGATGATGATGATGATGACAGTGATGATGTGTCAAAGCCTGTGGTCAAAGGTTTCTTTGAGGCTTAATTGTTCCTCCTCATGCTACCTCATCCTCAGTATGGAGGAGCATCAAGTCACGGTGGACGGGAGGGAGGTTACCATGACAACCGTGGGCCTTTCTCCACTGCGTCTCTCGCTGGTATTGACTGTGTTCTAGGTCTGGGTCCAGAGCATGAAACCAAGTTTCTCCCTCGTTAATGACATGGTTCTGTCTCTTCTTTAGGAGGAGACAATGTTGTTTCTGCATCAAAATCAAGATATGTTAAAGGAGCATTAGAGATGCATTTGTTATTTAAAAAAAAAATAAATAAATAAATAATAATAATAATAATAATAAAAAGATCATGTGCCTGCGTTTAATTTCATTTCATTTCATTTCATTTCATTTCATTCATACAGTTCATTTTCCAACTTATAGTTTCACTCTTTTGGTTCACTCTACATGTCTCATCTGCATTGTTTTAGTTGTTCTGACTTCTGCAACAGGCAGATAGTGGAGCATAGTGGAGCATTTAGCACAATCTTACATTATGTCTGCTGAAGGTGTAGATAAGTACCTGTTTCACCTGTCTTCAGCTTGTTGCCGCTGCCTTTAAGTTATTCAAAATAATCAGTTGTTACAGTTACAATTTTGGCAAACAGTATCATAAAAGATTGCAGGTCAAAATCTACTAGATTAATTTGAAACCAAATTGGGAATTGGAATGAATCTGAGGAAATTTCTAATCTCTCCCTCCACATTCTGGCATTAGCAGCTGCATTTTAGAAGAAAACAGATCTTATGACAACCAGCCTTCTAATTATTTATCTCTTTCAAATACTTGACCACCATGTGTGCTTTATTTGGCCAATTTTCTACCAGGATAAATTTGTGTTTGTTATGTAGCCTGTATGTTAGATCAGAATTCTGTATTTGAGGCCGTAGTTGTTATTGCAATCATTTAATCATCTGTACAAGTTCATAAAAGCACAACAAAATATCTATATCCATATATTTATGTGCTATGTTTGCATTATTATGTGTGATACAGGAACAGTAGAAATAGCAGCATCCCCTCTCCTCCTCCTCCTGCTCCTCCTCCTCCTCAGCCTCGCCTCCTCCCTCCTCTCACATGTGAAGACGTAGCTGTGACTCACTTAGACGCATCTGCTGTGCATTTTGTAGCTACGAATATGTACGCAGCCATCCTTCATGTCAACACACAGGCTAGTAGTGACTTCACAAACAGCGTGCAAGATTGTGTAGGCTGCCCTATTTTTCTTGAAAACATCATGTAGGCCAGTGAATACCAGGGCATCACTCCTCTGTGCTGCTTCAGTCTCCTGACATCACAACATCTCTCTCCCAAAAGTGTGACAGGTAGAGGGCTTCTTTATTGTTGCATCTGCAATACTTTTGCTTGACTGATAGAGAAGAAGTAGAGAGATGATATCTGCCTGTTTTGCAGCAGCGTGTGGGTGATGTTGAATCCAAGGCTTCTAGCATTAAATCAGTGCCAGAGAGTTTGTGGCACCTTGTTTGACATTGTTCTATTTTTTTTCTCCTGTGATGCTGCAGAAAATGTCAGTGGGTTTCTGGTCATTTTTCTCTGCCATGGACAATGACACATACTGTACAGAGCAAGATCACCTCCCAAAATGATTTTTTTTTTTTTTTTTAACAATCGTGACAGCCTTGTCTTTTTATAGCTCAATCTATTTGGGCCATTTCCAAAATAGTCCTCTTTTCATGTATTGTGGTGCTTGCTATAAGAACATTTACTTTTTGTAATTCTGCTCTCTGTTGTCTCTAGCTCTTCTCTCACAGAGTCTTACAGATGAAAAACTAAACCTTTTCATTGGCTTTAAAGATACCAGCAAGCCAGACTCTTCTGCAGTGTGAAGTACAACATGTCCCTACACTTAAAAGGCTCACTGTCTGATGTGGTACAATCAGCAAGGTCAGGCATTGTACTGTGTGCCATGCAACATTTAATCATGGAATGCATGCAGCCACCAAAAACCTCTGCCCCCATTAGCATTGGATAGCCAAAATATTGCGAAAGAGGTAACGATAACCACCATATCTTGCTAAATGTGCAACACATTTTTTTTTTTTTTTTGCCCTACAAATTTAGGACATACTGTGCAAGAACCACTAATTATGTGAGGGGTGAGTGAGAAGTTCATGGCCTATGGTAGAAGGAAATGAAATATGCAGCTTTAATCACATGCACATCCAGTTCAACTCTTTGAGTGATTATGCAAAAATGTTGAGGCTGGTAACATTTGTGGTATTTCTCTTTCAGGTAATTGAAAATATCAAGTCAGCACTGTCTGAGAAAATGAACATTGACTTTGTGCAGTCACCCCTCTGTACCACTTTTGAATTCAGCAACCTAGTTCTTCACCGTGCTAAAAGAAGTGGATCTCTAATGGTGGTTAGCATTTGACTCAAAGAGGGCTTTCAAGCTTTCTGCATAATCACTCAAAGATGTGCATGTAACCATGATACACAACTTATCTCCTCCATCTTAGGCCACAAACTTATGAACCCTAGTATTACAACTGCTCTTCATGCTTCTAATTCTGCATAATTTGGCAACACACAGCTTACTTATACGACATTCCAAACACTTTTTCCCCCACGTGGTGCTTATAAAGCACTACTTGATAGAAAACCTCTCAACAGCAAATTAATTTGCTGCCCATGTAATGCATTGGTTCTCCTCTGGCAAGGTTATGGTGTCTATTAGAGGGGAGATACAGTATGAGATGTGGATAGAGTGGAGCTGGAGCTGGCCTGTATTCCTGTCTGCATGCTCACATTCTGCTGAGTCATGAGGTTTTGTGGAAGTCAGTCAACAGCAACTCAGTGAGGCTACAGGCCAGAGGGGCTGGTGGGAAACTGCTACTACAGCAGTCGCTGGGATGGAGGAATCTACTTGTTATGTTGATTAACAAACCTGCTCAGGATGGAGGTAAAACTGGAGAGGCTCTTTTGAATTGCAGTGTCTGCACCTCTGAGGTGTAAGGAGAGGATGTTTTGTACCCACTTGCCTTAAAGTTCATCATTAATTGATAAGGACCCACATACAGTTGGGAGTCAGTTATGGGAATATTGTTGTGGAACATTGGGTAGAGTCAGATTTCGCGTCATCAGAGCATTCCTACATTCCTCCTGTTTGTTTACGGTACATAAAAGGAATGGTAGTAATAATAGAGTCTGGTAATAGAGTGAAAGAAATAGGGGCTGTGTTAGTATTTTCTCATGGATTGAATGTGGTCATTGAATAAATGTAATCATAAAAAAGAAGAGGGGCAATATCCAAGTAACTTTCCTGTGTGTGTGATTTGAGCTTGTTGCTGTATATTAAATAAAGGACCTGAGCTTAAGCCATAAAAAACAACCACAAACCAAAGGTACACAAAAGCGTGTCCATATTGATAGTACTTCATTTAATCTTGTGCTACTGTAGTTAGTTAACCTGGTGATAAATTTAGCCATGTTTCCTCATAGCAAGGGGCTTCTGGGTTTAACCGTGGGTTTAACCTTGGAGTTAGAATGTGTGGGTCCAAAGACATGCAGGTTGTGTTGATGGATGTGCAAGTGAAGGCTGTTTGTCCGTCTGTGTAAGGCCGGTCACAGACCAGCGACCTTTCCACAGTGCATCCCCCGTGATAGATTCCAGCCTCTCAGATAAGGGTAAGTGGGAAAACATAAGGCCTGTCATAAAAAATTCAATTTCCACCCTTACACTTTTCAATATTGTTGAATGTTTATCCCCCCAAAAAAACTGTCCATCAAATTAATCTTTAAACTTTGTTTTTTTTTCTGCTGTGTTTCTCTTTTGGAAAATTTATTCAACTCAAAAAGCATACAGCATGCAAAAAGAATAGTAAAAACTATTAAATAAATAGATAAAAATAAATTCTTCATATTAAAAAAATGACAGTAAAATTGGGGGGAAAAAACAAATGAATTGCTGTGTTATTTTCACAATATTTTCATATGTTTATTATTACCACCATATCATTATTTCTTTCACATATATCACAGTACCTGGTATAACTCGACACCCCTGGTACAGGTGATGGATTGAAGGTACTGTCTAGTTACTGTGTGAACTCGAGATTTGAGGGCTTAAAAAAAAGGGCCAAAAACATTTGGTAATAATAAAGGGCCCTCCTTAGTTGATATAATATTTAAGTTGTTTTATCAGTTTATAGAAATCCAGTTAACAATGATCCTGGGTTCATTTGGGCCTCACTACTTGTATAAATCCAAAACCTGTATAATTTAGATCCTGGATATTTAACGTATGGTTAGATTTTTCAGTTGGCTTAGAGCAATAGGAGGCACTTTTTATGCTTCTGTTGAACAAGTATGAAAATGACAGCATCATCTTGAATGATGTGGAAGAAACCGAAATTAGCCAAGGGGTGTAAACTCACCGTGTTTTTTGTGAACGGAAATCTAAGCTTCATTAGATTTTCATTTCATGATAAAGATAGATTTTCAGTTAGGAGCAGACTATTCTAAAATTCTTAATCCATATCCAAACCCAAATTATAACCCATGTTTTAATGGTTCGTGTAATAAAAAAGAAGCAAAAATAACATATTCCAGGGTGTTAAAAGCAAACAACAATATTAAACCTCTGCATGTCATCCAAGGACACATACTGAAGCTGCTATGACAATCTTGACATTTCCTTGAGGAAGATATGAGTCTTGTTTTGTCTCCAGATAAAGCCTGTCAGTACTATGCTAAAAAGAAACTGATAATCTCATGAAAACCAGCCCGTGAATTCTTCGCCAGACATGCATTATCACTGAAGCAGCTCCTAGCACTGTAGCATGATGTCATCGCAGATTACAGTCTGGGCTCTGTGGATTGTAGCCTTGGGAGATGCGCGAGCTGCAGGCTCAAGTGGGTTGATGTCTGGCGACTTCATTTCATCGGACTCTTCCTCCCACCCTCTGCTCTGCTGCCCACCCACCCCCGCTCTCTTCCTCTCCCTCCCACTCACGTTTCTTTACAGCAGGCTGTTGCAGTCGGGCAGCATCATGGAAGCTGGATGCGTGGTTGCCGCGGTGATTGAGAATGCTGCCTCAGGACCCCAGGGTGAACCAGGAAGTAGTGGCGTCGTCCTTGAAGGGTGAGTTGCTCTCTTTTCTGTGCTTCATGTCAGCTAATGAGTATAATGTAAAACCATATGGATGTGCACTGAAAGAAGTACTGAGATGCTCCCTGGATAACTGCAGTGTTACATTGAGGCTTAAACATGAGCCTGTTCACAGAGAGACAGAAACTTCCCCTGTTTAAAGCTCCATCAGCTGCCGAGCTATCTGTATTTTCTATGAATTTTCATTGTGTGTATATAATTAGTGCTGTCACTGTGGATCACATATTAAATTCACAAATTACACTGTGTCTGTGTTTTTTGGCCTGATCTCATCATTCTGAATCACTGGGATGGATCCAAGGCCTGTCTTTTCTCCTCTCTTTGTTGCTCATAAAAGTTGAGTTGAATGAACCTCACCCTTCATTTCTGAACACATCGAGTCGCATTTCAAGTGAAGGCTTAGTGAAGCACTCCCTTGCGGGTGGATTGCCTTTATAACTCTCTGAATAGACAAGATTTGCTTTCCTGAGTGCACACAAAAGACGCCTTGGCTTTTTGTTGACCCCATCGTAGTGTGAGTAGTGTGAGATGCTACTATGTCTCATCTGCATCAAGGATTTGTTTCCATCGAGATCTAATTGGAAAAGATTATCATTTTTGTCATGTTTTATTAATGCATTCCCCTCAGGATATTAGAGACTCGAACACCACAGACCTAGTACAGCATGTTTTTTGGGCCATGCTGGTGCAGTGTCATGGTTTGAGCTCAAGCCACATAATTGTGAGTTTATCCTTCTCACTTGCTCCCTCTGGTGTTTTTTTAAAAAAACTACAATCCTTATTTGAAAACTCACAGACCACATGGATGTTAGCATAATGCTATGTCCCCTTTCTTGTGTTTTAATTCTTGTGACATGTGATAGCCTGTCTGTTTTTTGCAGGGATCTGACACCATGTACTGACCAAGACGATGCCTTACCTCAAGCCAACAACAATAATCCTCCAGAAGAGAAACAGCCACAGGAGACATCCACTGCCATGGTACACACCCACACACACACACACACACACACAGGACTCCTCTCGAGGAAAAATGCAAAAACACATACCAACGTACATGTCGGCCTTCTTTCATGAGGCTGCATTGTTTTTTGGAGTGTTTCACATCATGATGTCACCACAACATGATTTCACTGAGGTCACATTCAGTCATGTGAGAGTCACTGTGATTAAGGCATGAACAGGTGTAAAGCTACATTAAAGGATGTCTAACACCTTGAGGTTGGGAGTGAGAGTGAGGTGGCATGTTTGACAACTGCTGGAGTAATGTTGTTATGCAAATATTGTCACAGACAGATGATGTCATCAACCCTCCTCCTGAGTTCATTTCTGGTTACTCCAGTTTTATTTATTATACCTCCTCACCTCCACCTTTACTTGAATCTTCACCTCTGCAAGGAAACTAGCCTCTTGTTTTTATATTGTAAATCTTTAAATGATGAATAACAGAAGAAAATACAGTCCATTTCATTTTTTATTTTCATTGTGAGTTTTACTTTGGTTTTCAAGTCATACATCATGCAAATTTCACATACAAGCTTATGTACTTGTGTACTTATGTACTTGACAAATAAAAACAGTAAAAGACAGAAATGTAGCTACTGTCAATAATAATTACATAAATACTTCATGGAAAAACGCATAGAAAGACATACTTACATGCATAACATATCATATCATATCATATCATAACATAACATAACATAACATAACATAACAAAGCTTAGAAAAGCAAAGTGTAGCAGTATTACAGCAAAACATAGCACAATTTAAAGTTGAAGTTATATCTTGAGAAGGTATTATATCAATGCAATAAAATAACATAGCTTAACATTTACTTAAAGCAGCATAACAGAGCCTGACATTGTATAAACAAAACATATAGCATAAAATAACAGCATAGCATTGATTCATATAACACAGCAATAGCATAAAATGCATTAACAAAGCAAAGTATAGCATGTAGTTACAGCTGCAGATAACAGCATAACATACCCGAGCATAAAATATAAAACATATAGCATAACTAACCTTAAGATTGCAAAGCATACCATTGGAGTTTGCTGATTTTATGCTTTGCTTTTGTGGTGCACATGACGTGAATTGTATAACACAAGCACAATATTATTACAGCGTTAAAGCTTTACAGTACTGACATAACACTAACACAGATGCGAAACTCACTGTTTTCAAAGCAGACCTTTAAGTTTGTGTCCGACATCTTTTGCACTTTACTGTTTAGTGATATGGGTCACTTCTCATTGTCATGTGACTGACTGACACTTACTGATATCTGCTTTCTCTGCTCGACAGGTGAAGGGTGATGATATTACAGAGCACCCAGTTGAGCCCCTCCTGCGCTCCTGCGCCAGCACGGCTAGCATGAAGGTCAAGAACATGAAGAAGTAGGTGCTTCCTTGCTGCTATTATAGGCGTCTAAAAAAGGCTCATATTCAGGCCAGTAAAAAGAGAAACTTAAAAAATGTTGGGCGAGGCACAGACAGACAAGTCAGCCTGCTGCATCTCTAACCCTCATTCAGGCCTCAACTCTCTTTCTTTTCCCTCTTTTGCTCTCTTTTTGCTTCGCTTTGGCTTTCTTTCCATCATGCCATCAGTGTGTTGAATACTGATGAGGTGCTGTTGTGCCCTTTTTTTTTTTTTAGGCTAACGTTCCCTAGAGGTCACTTCCCCAGGTTGGCAGAGTGTGCCCATTTCCATTATGAGACTGTTGACTTTGGCAACGTTCAGGTGAGTCCTGAAAATACCTACAGTGTGACTTCTGCAGCTGAGAGTTACTATCTTTAGTAACTGTGTCTTTGGCTTTGGTTCAGCGTCCCTTTTTGGTGAATTGCTCCAGAAATGCATAAGTCTTGAAATGCAGTGGGGCAGCGAAATCAATAGCCTTGTTTGTATTTTGTTTGTATTTTCAAAGTTCTGCCTTCATTATTTTATCTCCCTTATTTTTCCTTGAATGTCACATCAAAGTTATAGTGTTATTTTATCAGGAAAGCTGTAAATTATTAACTGTGTAGAGCCACTTGTATATCTGACCATGCAGAAGTTGTTTTTGTTTTCACTATTACACATTTTAGTAGTTCCATCCCTACTGAAGCCATGATCCGATTCCAGCAGCGTGTTAATCCTGTGTATTACAGTCTATCAACGTCAGACTTATCTGGCTTCTGTAAAACAGTGATCCCACCTTATTAGTTTGACTTAAGCACATGATGTCAACCAGTGAGTCAATGAGAAACAGTTGTTTCCTGAAAAGACATCTGAGTCTGTCCAGGATAAACAGAGATGACTCATCTTGAACCTGTCCTGACAAAACAATAGACAGTGTGAGAATATATTGTTAGAGTTAAATGTAGCTGGAGAAACATGCTGTGCTGTACACTTCTTACACAATATTGTAGTTTTTGATAAGATTTTTGGCCATGCAAGCAGCTCAGCTCTGTGAATGTTAATGTGCCCTGTGTGCCAGTTTATTGCAGGCTCAAATACCTCAACAACCACTGGTTAATTCCCATGATGCATTTTGCACCATTCTCCCAGGCTCCACTGGATTAAGCCTAATGACTTTGATGACCTCTTGACTTTCCACTATCGCCACCATGAGGCCAACATTTGTGGTTCAGAGTAAAATTTCTCAATAAGTATTTAATGGACTGCCATTAAGTTAGGAACAAATTTTCTTAATCCCTAAGGATAATTTGCACTGAAAGTCCTGTCAGTCACAGCTGCCCTTTACACTGAGTGCTAATTAGAGAATTTATGCAAAACTAAGCCAGCAAATAAAGCTGACATTTTGCTAAGTAAACATCAGCATGTTAGCATTGTCATTGTGAACATGTTAGCATGCTAATGTTAACATTTAGCTGGAAGCATCACAGGGCTAAAGAATTAGCTCCATAGCATCTCTTACATGACTGTAGACCCCTTATTTCATAAACACTAGTATTCGTGGAGAAAAGATGACAGTTGCAAACATCAACCTCCAACATTTTCTTTGTTTTTTCATGTGGTCATCGTCTTAGTGGTCACCAGTTGAACTGTAACCTGAATGCACACATTTGTTTATGTTTTAAAAAAGAAAATGAGAGACAGTGAAGCACTGTGGGTTGTTCAGTCTCATGCAGAAATGACTGTTAACCACTCGGTTAACCACAGTGCAGTTCAGTTTTCGTGCCAGCAGAGTGCAGCAGTCACCTCTTCACAACCAGAAGCTGCCACTGGAGCTAAACACAGAAGAGAGTATGCATGCTGTAGAGCTGAATCCCTACATGTAGCGTTAATGGACTACAGGCTGGATGTGACTTAAACCCCATGATGCACTCACTCTGTTGGGTAAACGTCCTGCTGTGAAAGCTGTGACTGAGATGGCTTCAGAGTGGAGGCAAGTGAAGCAGCACAACAGTCAGTGACCTTGAAAAGCTCCACAGGGAGAAGAAAAGCCGATCTGAGCTGAAAGAGAAATATCAGTCTCGAGAGAAATGACACTGAAAACTGTACACAATGCCAACACACTCTAATACACATATACTGTTGGATGAAATCTGCCACAGTCTCATGCAAATTTTTTTTTCTTATGCATGTTATTTTTGATGAATTTCTTGACCTTGTCTGAAGGATGGGTCTGTGCTCTTATTGTTTCTGCCATGATGCATTTGCCTGTCTCTGCATTCACAGACTGTGGCGGCAGGAAGGAGGATGGGAGGGTACTGATCAGGTCTCATGTATCCTAATCGCAGACTAGCACAAGGACAGCAGACTGCCTCTGTCTGCAGCCTGGCTGACTGATTCCCCTCCAGATTAGCTCCAGTCTCGCCTTGAGAGTGGAATGAATGAGAATTGTTTTGAAACGAAGAAGGGTCGTCTATCTATCTTGCACAGCTTTGCCCCTGTATGATGGATGAGCTTGTGCATCTGTGTGTGCCAGTTGAGCCCATTTACTGCCAAACCCTTTGTCACTGGAGAAAGGAGAGCGATTGAAGAGAGAGAGGGAGGCAGAAAGGGGGGGAGGGGGATGGAGGCAGGGTAGAGAGGAGGGAGGAGGGGGAAGAGATGGAAAGAGGCTAGCAGGAAGGGGGGTAAGACACACAGTGAGAAGCATCCTCTTTTCATATTATTCTGCTTTGAATAGAGCAGTGAACGCGTGGTTATCCACAGCCCTGTGAGTGAGTATTTTTACGTGTGGCGGCTGAGGACGGCAAACAGGCGAGGAAGGAGCAGCATTTTTAAATTCTGCTGCCTTCAGCCAAGATTTAGCTTGTTGGAGCAGCTCACTGAGATCCAGGACTGCGGCTGCACACAAAGAGAGCCACTTCCTCCAGCTGCGGATGGATATCTGAGATGCCTTAGTGGCAGGTAACCTGGACGTTCTGGATGATTCTGTGTTAATTAGAGCTTCTGGTTCCAGATGTTTGTCAATAAATAACATAATTCAGGCATTGCTGTGCAAAGGGTTGAAGTCTGGGATGTGTTAGCATGTTTCATTTTTAGGGGGAGTAGTCTCAGAGGTGTGAGCGTCATAGAGGAAGTGATGCTCAGACATGTTTTCAATTAAAACAAGTTATTTCCTGATTGTTTCTTTTTTTTTTTTTAATTTTATCAAGCTGTTTTTAACATTCTATCTGGAAAGGTTGGTTTGTCTCTTTTTCTCTCTATGATCCAGTCTCCCTTTGTGCTTTTGGCCTCCTGGTGTCCATACCTAATTCAGGTGCTTAGTTTGGGTTATTATTTTTGTAGTGGGTTAGAGCTCATCCATCATGACTTATTCAAGAGCAGATTTCTCAATCTGCACTCCTTGTCAGCCTGGTTTGCTGTCTTACTGTTGAGGAGTAACTAGGTCGCCGTGTGTTGTGTAACAGTGTATCTGGATGAGTTGCTTACAGTTATAAATAACTAGAACTTCCCTTGGCTTCCAGGCCTTTGAAGTCTCTTCTTCAGTAATGTCTGTCAATGTATTCCCAAACTCCTGCGATGCTTTCATCTTCTCAGTTTTGGAGCATATAGAATATTGTTGAGAGGGAGAAGGAGGGAATCTGTGCTAAATCTACGCCGCCTTGAAGTGCTGCTATGTCATGATCTAATGTTTAATACATTTCATACTGCAGGATTTATGATGAAGTTAGAATATGGATTATTTCAATGCTGGTGGCATAGGAGATGTACTTTTGGCATTTACCAGATCAATTGTATCAAATTCAAAGAATATATATGAATGCAATTTAGATGAAGTTCTTTTTTCTGTAGAATATCCTTTTGAAATGAACTTTTGTAGGCATAACTTCCCATAGCTATTTGCTACTCCAGGGTTGAAGGTTTCTAAACTCAGACTTACTGCCGAGTGTAAAAGTGGTTTTACTATTTAATGAAAAACAGAGTTGGACATGCTGTTCTTCTTGTACACCAGCTGGGCACACACAGAAAGGTTGTTGTATTATACGCATCCATTATTTACAATGCAGGCCCCCTCAATTTGAGCTTCTCTGTCTTTTGCTTCATAGTTGGCCTTCGCAGAGGGGCAGAACGAAGGGCTGAGGGCTGGTCTCGACTCCAAAGAGCTGGTCTTTCTGGTCCAGATCACCTGCCAGGTAACATCACTCACTACATTTGGAAAATAAATGCAATGATACCTTGAATTATTTTGTCATTTTTCTCTTGGTATCACATGTTTTTCTTTTGTCAGGGTCGAAACTGGCTGGTAAGGAGATCCTATGAAGACTTCCGGGTGCTGGACAAACACCTGCACTTGTGTATCTATGACCGTCGTTACTCACAGCTCACTGAGCTGCCAAGATATGACACATTAAAGGACACTGCTGAGGTATCAGAGAGCTACAACTCCATTATCTCTAATCTGTAGAAAAAAGTAATCTCAAACTAGAAGAACTAGACTGCATTAACCATGGATGTAGTGATGTTGCCCAGAGGTTTCTCAAGAGTCATGGTGAAGCTTGACGTGGAGGCTCTGCCTGTTGGCATCTTTGCAGTGTTAACTCCACCTAACTCCAGCTAATTGAAAAAAAATAAGCAAAGAAGTGGAGTGTGGGTGGAGCTGAGGCAGGGCAAATGAACTCTGTTAGCTGATGCCTAGCAGAAAATGAACTGTGTCTGCACTGTTGCATGATGGGTGAAAAATTACTATGTCATTGTCAGAAGTTACTAAATCTTGTGTCTCCATTCAGTCAATTACCAAGATGTTGGCCACCTACCTGTCCCGCTTCTCCGCCATAGCTGACAACAAGATCAACTGTGGTCCAGTTCTAACATGGATGGAGGTATTTTCATATCAACTGTTTCTTTTCAAACTTGCCATCAGTCATTCATCCCTAGAAGGGCTCTTTCAATACTTAATCTCTGCTATTAATATTTTAATAGTTAGAACAGGAACAGTAAGGGTCACATTAAAAAATGGAGGACTCACATGCAAAACTTGTCAAAATAAAAATGTTAAAAAAAACCAAGTCTTTGTGGTTCAGGAAAAGCTATGAGTTTAAAAGTGATGTGTTGATAAACAACAGCTGGGCATCCTCATCGTGGTGCCAGATGTGTGTGGTACCACTCTGCAGCTGGAGATGCTGAGCAGAGTACTATCTGCACGGGTGTGCCAACTCTACGAATTATGAAAACAAAGGATTGAGGGTCTTTGTGTTTAATTTTAATTTGTTTATATTTGTCTTAACCATGTAGGAGGAGGCATCAATGCATGTTTGCATCTTTTTTATTTTTTAAATCAGAATGACAGAAGATAATTATATGGTTGGGGGCTGCACGGTGGCTTGGTGGTTAGCAGCAGTGCCTCACAGCTAGAAGGTCCCTGGTTCGCGTCCCGGTTCG
>JAPZDZ010000024.1:17748382-17760198 GCA_029783805.1 Acanthurus tennentii
TGGTTAGCAGCGGTGCCTCACAGCTAGAAGGTCCCTGGTTCGCGTCCCGGTTCGGGCGCATGGGATCTTTCTGTGTGAAGTTTGCATGTTCTCCCTGTGCAGCGTGGGTTCTCACAGGGTACTCCGGCTTCCACCCACAGTCCAAAAACATGCTGAGGTTAATTGATTATTCTAAATTGCCCGTAGGTGTAAGTGTGAGCGTGCTTGGTTGTTTGTCTACATGTGCCCTGCGATGGACTGGTGACCTGTCTAGGGTGTCCCATGCCTTCGCCTTAAGTCAGCTGGGATAGGCTTCAGCCCCCCCCCCCCGACCCTACAGAGGATTAAGGGGTATAGAAAATGGATGGATGGAATTATATGGTTGGCTGAAACAATTGGCTAAACAAGCATAAAGCGAATACCAGGAGAAAAACTATTACCCCACAGTTTTATTGATTATGATTTTGTATTGTTGCTGATGTGTATAACAACAAATTGTACTTTGTTTCTTTCTTCAAAATAAAAATGACCAGAGTGCTTTTCTCTGCAACCATCTATCAAACTAAGCTTGGTCAACATGTCTAACTCAACAACAAGATGACCAATATGTATTAATATTGATATCAGGATGTCACTAACATCTTTATTGTCTTATTCAGATTGACAACAAGGGGAACCATCTGCTGGTGTCAGAGGAAGCCTCAATCAACGTCCCCGCCATCGCTGCTGCACACGTCACCAAACGTTACACAGCTCAGGCTGCAGACGAGTTGACCTTTGAGGTAACCTCTGTTATACAGGACATACAACCCCATTTTTCAAAATGTTGTGTACTCTTTGTTTGAGTTTACGTAAAAATGGATTGGCAAATGATTGCATTCTGTTCTTCAGTGTTTTACACAGGGATTGTGAGAGAAACATCATAATGCCTTTTTAATGTGCTCAGCTGTGATCAATCTTTATTCTCATCATCCATGTCTGTGTGATGCAGGTCGGGGACATAGTGTCAGTCATAGACATGCCTCCTAAAGAAGACACAGGCTGGTGGAGAGGAAAACACGGCTTTCAGGTGAGTCGCCTGCTGTGCTTTATTCATATTGGGGTCATTTCAGGTAGATTACAAGCTTTAATGTTCACTATGTTTAATATAGAAAAAAAACTTTACCCTCTAATGCCAATATAGTTATGAGTAATGTTGTGGTGCAACAAACTTTCTTACGTTCAGTAACCTGATACACTTAAGTTACACTGTATCCTGTAAATTTGACTGGATCTCTTAAAAGTGGGGATTGCAATGTGAAGCCACAGAGAGATACAGAATTAAAGAAGACAGTTGGCCTCCCGGGTCCTGTGTTGTTAGATGAGGAGAACGTTGAGGCTGAAATGGATGAAATAGACCCCCGTGATAATATCTTGCCAGCTTAAAACAAAAGAAACACCCCTCACTAAGATATTGCTGTGCTAGCTACCTACAAGCTAATAGACAGCTGTGCTCTTATGGGTGGTGTTAGCTGGCGCCTTAATTCACATTCCATTGGTTGTATATGACAGGAGGAGGGACACAAAGGAATTTCGGTATAAAGACACTCAAAAGTGATTTAAAGATGAATCAGTAGACATCAAAGCTTGGTTTAGTGTGTGCTTTTGTGAGCTGAACTTAAATAACAACTGTAAATGCAGCTAGTTTCTCATTAAAGTTGAGTGACACCCAGAGATGCTTTGGCAAATACAAATGCAAACCATCTATTTTCAGCCTGAGGCAGCTTGTACCCTAATGCTTACTGACCTATTTCTGCACCTTTGCTTGGCACTAAACACCCCCACAGGTCCTTTGAACTCACGAGCGTTAACACGGTCTCTGCGTCTCCTCTGTACTCCGCTCTGCTCCTCTTGCAGGTTGGTTTCTTCCCCTGCGACTGTGTCGAGCTGATAAATGACAAGATTCCCCCCAGTGTTCAAAGCTCCGTGCCGAAGCCAGGTACGTTCCAGCACGTCTGTCCCACTGCTTGATGATTTATTTAAGACTTGCTCCCGGCATGTGAAATGGATTGATTTAAAGTGGCTGTTACTTCTGTGTGTGTGTGTGTGTGTGTGTCATCTCAATCAGTGTGTAAAAAACATGGCAAGCTGGTGACGTTCTTGAGGACCTTTATGAAGTCTCGACCGCCGCCTCAGAAGTTGCGGCAGCGCGGTATCCTCAGAGAGAGGGTGTTCGGCTGTGACCTGGGGGAACATCTTCACAACTCAGGACATGAAGGTAATTGATTCCTACAATGGCCTCTTTTTTTCTAAAATTTCCTGTCTAATTTTCCATCGTGTAGTTCCTACCTGCTCGCAGTTCACACTGAATTTTTCACGTTTTCAAATTGTAAATACCAGAGTGAGCATTGCCAAGTAAATCTGTTACCTGTTTGGTGGATTTGTGACACATTGCTGTCATGTCTGATGTGAATTGAGTCGGTGGTGTGAATGAGGAGGATTTGCTCCTAATCCTTGTTGATATGCTTGTCGTTTGATATGCCTATTTTCTAATAGACCAAAAAAAAAACAAAAAAAAAACTTAACACCCACCAATATCTATCCTTTTTCTGCAATGGCAATGATTACAATCAGCATTCGTTCCCAGGTCAAATGACTCTCAGTAGTCACAGATATCAGCAGCTTCAGTCGTTAGTTATGTAAACATGACACCAGGCGGACCGGCTAATTGTCGCTTTCTTCCAGTGGGTTGTTTGATGTGTGCATTAAATTTGATTATTATTTGTTACATTTTAGTCTGACAGCAGTGTACAAAACCGTTTTGCTCTTTATATCATGCAAGAAGCAACACTGGCAACACAGAGAGATGAGACATCTTTTGATTTAACAGACAAAGGAAATAAGGAGAGAGGACACTTGGAAAACTAGTTGAGTTGAGTTTAAAGAGAGACTAAAGTTCCAGTCAAAAAGTAATCATCTTGACATTATCACTGCCTCACTGTGGCCTGTTAAATAGCTCAGGTTTACTATTTATGCTGATGTGGAAGGTTTAATCACTACGATGCATCTGAGTAAAATGGCACTGCTCTTTATTTAAGGGTTCAATTCACACACCTGACCTTTCACATTTGAAATACTCTGTTATTGTCAAATATTTAAGGTGTTAAAGGGCTGTGATAGGTGAGGTTGTTTAACAAAATATGAAAGGCACAGGATTTAAACTAGTAAGCTTTTACAGTGCTATGGAGAGGAATGCATACTTTTTGTTATATAGTTATCTTTTCAGCCAAATGATGAAAAACCCCACAGGGATCCAAATTATATAAGAATGCAAATTGTCTCTCATGCTGATTTGCTCAGTGAACATGATTTCTGCTGTTTCCAGTGACGTCATTCGTTACATCACCAGAAAAAAAACACAGAAGGAAACTCATCTAAAATTGGAAGGAAGCGAATCGCTTATTATTTACGGGTTTAGCCATGTTCACAATAATTTTATTTTAACCATTTATGGGATATGCGATTATTATGTAATGTTTACACATTTTTTGTAGCTACCATTAAGAACACAGAGGTCTTGTCTAATCTATTTTTTCTGGAGTTTACAAAACAACAACAACAGCAAAAAAAAAACCACATTTTATGGGAGATTCCAATTATCTCTCGTCTGTTTAATTTATGTTTCAATTTTACTAATTCAAGCCATTTAATAGATGAACGAATACATAAATGAAAATGAATATTTCTGTGGGGTTCATGGAGTCCTAAATGATAAGTTTTAGACTTGTGTGCACAAGATTCTCACTTGTGACTTGAGTTGAAACAGGAGGTTTTATTAGCTTATGTGAGCTGATTGTAATCAGCTCTAGTCTAATTGTTTAATTTGGGGTCATTTTTAGAGGCCTGAAAAAGTACAAGTCAGAGAAACTTGGAGAAAAAGTCTTAATTATATTAAAAAAAATTCTAACTTTGTGCAGAGGAACTTTTAAATTTTTATTTTATTATTTAATTCGCATCTATGTTTAATTCTCTAGGGGTAAGACATAAATTATGTAAGAAACCACTTCTGAGACTGAATAAATACTTATTTTCTCAACATGATCTGAGCAGAATTAAATAGTAGAGATTACACCAAAGTCGTTGTATGAAAAAAATCTCTCCTTGACTGAAGCACAAGACGAAAACATAGTGATCACGCAGCACCACATGTCATGCTTCAGCCTGTTGGACAGGCCCTTCATGTTTCAGCCATCTCTCATGACTCTCTGCTGTCTCCCACAGTCCCACAGGTTGTTAAGAGCTGTGCTGACTTCATAGAGAAACACGGAGTCGTGGATGGAATCTACAGGCTGTCTGGGATCTCCTCCAACATCCAGAAACTCAGGCTTGTACCCATTTTATTCATCACATCGATGAGAAATTTAACCCCAAACATTGTTTGATACAGGATTTTTTGTTGTTTTGACAGGTGCAGCAATTGCAAATGTGTGTTTGCTTTGCAGGCTGCTCGCTGGGTAACCCAATTCTGACTGAAGTTTTTCTGTAGCATTATGAACTGACCTGATACACGAGCAAGAACAGATTAGGAGGCAACTGAAAAGATACAGAAAGTATCAATAAAATAGCTTCAACCGAAGAGCTCTTTCTCAACATGATGGATGCTGGTCTCTGAGTGTTTTTGAGCTGCTTCTCCTGAAATCCATCAAATACCATTTGATTCAAGCTGTGCAGTTTTATGGCTGGAATGTTTTTCTCATCTATTTTTTGCTTGCCAGGAGGAATTCATGAAACAAATCACCATCAGAAGATAAAGTGGGAGGCACATAATCTAATAGGGTGTTGGCAGCAAATCAGGCAGATTTTTTCACATGAAAAACTTGTTGACTGGTGCCACATCACATCTAAATGTTTCAGGAAATGATAAATTTGGGGTGACTTTTTGAAGATTCTTACAGTTGAACTTTTCGAGGGTACCCTCTAACTTTAAAACATCACCGCTAATGATATTTTTTATATTTTGGGAGGAATACTGACGAAGATGGAATGAGATAGAACTCATTCTCTATTCATTTGTATTAAATATTGTATAAATCTGGCTGCTTTTGGCAGTATTAGCATCGCTAGCAAGAGAATTTCAAAAGAGCTCATTAGTTCACAAAGAAAGTAATCTCATCAAAAGTAGCTTGCGGGGTTAAAATGTCTGCGTGTTTTCTCTGTTTTTATGCTGACAGATGGGCAGTAGGTTGACTCCCACGCTGTTCTGTGTCTTCTTTCTGTCGTCCAGGCACGAGTTTGACTCAGAACAGATCCCAGACCTGACCAGAGACGTCTTCAGGCAGGATATCCACTCAGTGGGCTCACTTTGCAAGCTGTACTTCAGAGAGCTGCCCAACCCTCTGCTCACCTACCAGCTCTACGACAGATTCTCAGTAAGGAGCAGAGAGCAGGAACTGGGGCAGGGATTTGTGCTGGGGATAAATATGGGAATAGAAACTGGAAAGGATGTTAAACATTGTGAGGAGAAAAAGCTGCAGAAGACAAATGTTCTGTTGCTTTGACAAAAGGCTAAATGTTGTTTCTCAAAGCAGCACTTGAAGCATTTTTTTTTAAATAAATTTTATATACTTCAGAATCTGAAAGCCTTTATTGCTGTTACATATTGTCAGTACAACAAATGGTAACTTGCATGATTTTTGCAGTTTTTGAGTTGTATTTTTTAATGCAAGTTGGTTCGGTTAAATGTGATGTAACACTCAGTAATAATTGAAGAATTGCACAAACAATGTCAAATTCTCAGCTCATTTTTAAATGCTGCACCAAATGGGGTCATTGCATTACATCGAGATTTCTAGGAACAGCAGGGGATGTGCATGCTAAAACCGAATGGCAGATTAAGGGAGCCAAAACACTGGCTGCTCTGAATATAAAAGGGAACAAGAGAGCATGAAAGTTGAGGCAACTCCCTCTGCTGTGATTATCAGCCCACTCAGTGATGTGACGCATTATCCTTCTTCACAGGAGGCCGTGTCTGCAGCCACAGATGAGGAGAGGCTTGTCAAAATCCACAATGTCATCCAGCAGCTGCCTCCTCCACACTACAGGTCAGGATTAAAGCTCAATGTTGCACCCTGGTGGCTTGAAGTGGAAATTTTTTGATATCCAGACCAGAGAGTGATGAATCAAAACACCTCAAACTGTCAAAGCTGTGGTGGTGTTTTTTTTTTCAGTCAGTCACAAAGAAAATCCTTCTTTTGGATATTTATGAGTAAAGCATAACATTTCTGTCATACACAGGCAATGTCTAATAATTTCTATGCAAATGATCTTAAATTTGCTTTTGCTGATTATATTGAATTTCTGTCTCAATTTTGACTCAATCCACTGATAAAACAGATGGTAACAGTGATAGATGACCTGTATGACTCTCTCCTACCACCCATTTCCCTTCTTTACTGTCTAAAAAAGAAATATTTTAAAATAAGCAGATTAAAAATATTTGTTTTTCTTTTATCTGCAGGACTCTGGAGTACCTCATGAGACACCTCTCCCGTCTGGCCACGTTCAGCTCCACCACTAATATGCACACGAAAAACCTGGCCATCGTCTGGGCGCCCAATCTCCTCAGGTGACTCTTGAACTCTCATTCTAGATTTTTTTGGCTCTTTGCAAACTGTTAAACTGGCTGTTTCCTCTGCGTTTCTGTGACATTGAACTGGAGCACGTCTCAGCGGTCCAGAGCTGTGAAATAGGTTGTGCTGTACTGTAACTGTGTTTCAGGTCCAGACAGATCGAGTCGGCCTGTTTTAGCGGCACGGCAGCCTTCATGGAGGTGCGTATTCAGTCTGTGGTGGTGGAGTTCATCCTCAACAACACTGAGGCTCTCTTCAGCCCCAAGCTCAATGCCATCATACGGGAAAGCACAGGTCGGTCCAAAAAGAAACAAAAATGACATGTGGCTTCTCTTTGGAAGCTTTGTGCTGGTCCAAAAGTCTAAACCACCTCACTTTTAGGTAACAACACCACATCCAGACCCAAGTCCCTGCTGGTCTGCTCCCCATCCACGAAGCTGCTGTCACTGGAGGAGGCCCAGGCTCGCACTCAGGCACAGCTGAACTCCCCGGCCACGACCCCCTGCCTCACCCACAGTGACTACATCGAGGTTGGGGAGGGACCTGGTGCTCTGCTCGGCAAATTTCACACTGTCATCGAGCTCCCGATGGAGAGGTAGTTACCAGACTGCTCATCAGTCCTCCTTTACTCCTTTTTATTTAATGAGTTCTTCTGCTTCTGCTTGACTACGTATGTCACTGTGATTTGAGTTGTTCATGATGCTTCACAATAACTGTCATTATATAAATTTTTTTTTTCTAAAATAATTAGTTTCAGTACTACATTAATTGGTACTTTGGTTTGACAGCACTGGTAGTCTAACAATCAGTTAAGTCAGCTGTGTTGCAGAATTCCAACCATTTGGTGGTTACAGCTGAAAAACTGTGACTCATGAGATGTTGCTGCTTTTCTTGAATTAAAATCAAATAGCTTTGTGTTTTGGTCTGTTGGTTGGATAAAATGTTTCAAAACATTTAAAGATGTTTCCTTAAATCCTTAGATACAGTTTTTGTGACATTTTTATTCACTAAAAATTTTTCAGGTGGAAAAGTAATGAAAATAGCCTTTAGCTACAGCAATGATGCTGCGTTTTTGTCATTTTGAATTGTTTGCCTTGTGTGATGTAAGTGCTGCTGTTGTTAGACAACGGGGCAGTGTTAAAGAGGATTTGTCTCTGTGTTGTAGCAGCAAGCGGCCTCCTACTAAAGCTAAGAAGTCTCCTGTGGGGAACTGGCTGTCCTTTTTCCACCTGGGCAAGTCCCAGTCTGTGTCCAAACGTAAACTGAAGCGCCATCCCAGTGAGCCTAACGAGATAAAGAGCATTGCACTGCCAGGTAAGATCATTGCTGCTGTTACACAGCTGGAAAACAAAAAGCAACTCTCAGAGCTTCTCTATCCTTCCCAGCACACTTTTATTAACTTTAGCATTTCTTTAACTGAACTTGACGGTTCGATGTGTTGATAAGATTTCAGTTTCAGAAAAGGTGGTGATTCCATTTTCTGTGAGAAATCATTAGTACTGAAAAAATTTACAGGTGGAAGAGGAGATAGCGGCACACTGCGCTCTACTAAAAGTGAGGAGTCTCTCACCTCTTTGCACAATGTGGAAGGTAATAATAATTTATTAAAATCCTACATTTTGCACTTTTAAAGTGGCTCTCAGTGATTTGATTTGTCTGTATTTTTACAGGCAGAGTCTAAATACGCATGTATGTGTTTCCTTTACAGGGGAACCTCCAAGTTACCGCCCTCGCAGACCTCGTTCTACAAGTGAGGCCATTTCTGCCATCTGCAAAGAGGATCTGCGCAACACAAGAAGCAAAGACGACCACAGAACGCACCCACATAATGACAGCCATAACAGTGCTGATCGTGTCCGCACCGCAGCTTGTATATCACCCCCGCACCACGAGGATGATCTCGATCTTTGTCCGCCAGCTGCAGGCATCTCTAGTTTGGACTTTGACCCCATGTCTTTTCAGTGCAGCCCACCAACAGCGACACCTGGGCTGCAACACAACAAAGATGGGAATAAATGGAGGAAAAGTGCGGGCTGTTCCAGTGAATCAGAGCCCATCTCCTCTCCTAACAACAACATTAGCTACTCTCAGTCTCCAGATATTAGCCCCGTTCTCAATAAAGGTGGGAAGAAGGTCACCTCTAAGCCGCTGTCTCCCAAACTCAGGAAGAAATCTTTTAAGACAGAAGCAGATGTCCAGAACGCATTTGCCTCTCCTCCACCTCTTCCTACTTCTTCTCCCCCAATGGAGAAATGTGAAGCTCCACTGGCAGATGGGAAGGTGCCAAGAGCTCCGTATCAACACTGCAGTCCACTCAGTACAGCAAGCCAGGCATCAGGCCTGACTGACCTCAGTCAGTCTGCCCAGAACCTGCCTGACTCAGGTCAGTACCACTCCTCTTCATCATCAACATTCACTCTCTAACATTTACCACAGTTAGTATCTATTTAAATAATAATTCTTTCTGTAGTTTCTTATAAAAGCTTTTGTGTCTTTCCCCATCATGTCTTACCATAGCTTTGTTTGTCCTGTCATACTGTAGCGTTGTTTGTCTTATCCCTCCCCAGGAACAGATAGACTTATGAGTTCAGTGTCTGTTCTCCCTCCTCACCCTCCCTTGACGAGTGCTGCGCGCAAGTTGGCTTTGGCTCTGGCTGAATCTGCCCAGAAGGCCAGTGGCGGCTTCCAGAGAAGAAACACCGTCCCGTCCCACCATCTCCACAGACACGAAGCCCCTCGCACTCCGGACAGACCGGTGCGGCCCTCTGTTCTTGATCTTAAAGTGTACCCCCAGGAGTACTGCGGCCCTCACATGTCCTCTGCTTCCCAGTGGCAAACATCAGCGCATGGCCCTGTGGAGAGCCACTGCTGCCCTCATTCTGTTCACTTCCTGCCTGCACACCTCGATTCGGAGCCGTCGCAGGTCACTGACGGACAGGAAAGCATGTGTAACTTCACGCCCAACGTCAGCCCTCTCGGGTCAGGGAGTCTGGATGAAGGCAGCTCAGAGAGGAGGGACTGCAGAGAGGAAAAAGAGCTTAGAGATGCCCCGCAAGCAGAACCCACCTATCAGAGCGTCGGCGTTTCAACACCCACCCAACCTGTGTGCTCCACTCAGAGCCCGTCAACCTCTCCTGTGTACGTGAACACCGACTCTATCAATGTGTTTAATTTCCGCTCTATTCTGGCGGAGACTTCCATGCCTGCCTCAGTCGAGGAGGTCCTTCCACGTCCATTACAGCCCTCCTCAACCCATCACTACAGCCCAGAGGAGGACAGACCTCTGGGCTTGGTTGAGGATGTCTACAGTAATCATCATCATCATCATCATCATCATCCTCGGCCAATTCAAACAGGACGAATGCCTGCTCCTCACTGCCCTCGGCCCGACGCTCTGCCGCATCACCTTTCGGGAAGAAAGAGCGTGTACAGGCAGTCCTCTGAAGGCCGCTACAGCACTTTAGGTTTGAGGCACCCTTTGTCACCTCAGTACAGACGTTACCATAGAGATGAGCACCTTATCAGTGGCTGCCACAGGCAACAAGGCCCGTGGCAGAGGTCAGAAGACAGAATGGCGGGGCACCAAGCCATCCGTAGGGCCCGCTCCTTCCATGCTCCTCAGATTAGTCACTACGAGCTGGCAGAGACAGAAGTCCTGCCCCCTGACACCATGTTTTATGTCGAGCAAGCATCGAGCCCAGAAGCCCCCTATCAGAGGCTGATTCAGACCGGCATGCACCCCGTTCGCCCGCAGTTTGAGAACGCACACGCTGACTATCGTTACAGCCCCTATTCTGACATGAACCCAGTAGATAGCTCCTGCTATTATGTAGAGCCCTGCCGGCAAAGCGGTATCAGACACAGTCAGTCTTACACCGTGCGTTCCACGAGGGAAAGTGGACAATCAGATTACTACAACTACTCTCCACACCGTGCAGCTCCTGTAAACAGGGAGCTTTACATAGAAAGCAGGGACACCGTTGTTTATGAGGCCAGAGATGCAGAAGTTTTTGAAAGAGTCGTATATCAACCGGTCAAGCAGGAGAGTAAATCCAGACTTCCAAATTCATGTCAGGCTGTGTCTGCTTATGAGGGACCTGTCTCGCCAGCTGACACAAGCAGCAGAGACATAATGCACACAAGAAGCAAGTCGGACCCTGGAAACGCCTCCCTCCTTTCCGCCAGCAGGACAGAAGATCAGAATGTTGTGGAAGCTACATCTCCCACTTCTCTGAGGTCCCAACGGGCCGACCCCGAGGCCACCAGACAGCAGTATGGTTATCGGTCGAGTGCAGAGCCGGGATCATCCAGGCGTATTCAGATCAAGCAGCAGCAGCCAGCTCTTCGCAAAGTCCCATCGCTTCCAGACAGAGCCTGTCCCAACCTCAAGAACGTTGAGCACAATAACAGAAGCCATACGCGAGGTCACGACCAGGATCAGTTAATGATGACCAACGCTGTCAACAGCTACTCAGGTGCTGTGAAACCCAGCATCCTGAGGAGACCGGGAAGGTCGCAGAGCACCAGAGAAAGTCGTCACCACTATCATCACCAAGCCAAATCCCCTCTGGATCCTGAACATCTTGGATCCTTTTCCACTCAGCCCAACAGAAGGACTCAGAGCACTAAAGTCAGACCCACACAATATGACCACATGGAGGGGTATTACGCAGCGCCAAAACCTAAACCCACAAGATCCAGTAAAGCTGTGGCCGGATATTTGCCTGGCCAGGGCTGCATGTCTCCCCGCGGGCACAGACTTCTGTCCAAGGCTCTTGGTCACGAGGCTTTTTATCATGCTGCACTGAGATCAGAGGCTGGGGTCTACGAGTGATTCTGACCACTGGTTTTATCTGATTCTACATCGGGGCCAAAGGAGAACAGCACTTTATCCTCTGCCAGACCAACAGACTGTTGTGTTAAAAGTGTGTTTGTTTTAAGCTGCAGTGAAAAAGTGAAGCGATGCTGCTGCTGGGGATCGTGCTGTCGCCGTCACTGGTAGTTTTCATGTTTTGCAAAAATTGAGGGAGCTCACAGGGAACAACTGAATCACATGCATTAGGCATTGAGAATAAAGAGCTTTGAAAGTAAGAGTAAGGCAGGCAGGGCTGCACGGTGGCTCGGTGGTTAGCAGCGGTGCCTCACAGCTAGGAGGTCCCTGGTTCGCGTCCCGGTTCGGGCGCATGGGATCTTTCTGTGTGGAGTTTGCATGTTCTCCCTGTGCAGCGT
>JAPZDZ010000024.1:17773712-17802644 GCA_029783805.1 Acanthurus tennentii
GTGTCATTTAAAAGGCTTTCGCCTCTCTCTGTACCACAGCGCATGTGTCAGTCACTGATGGGAGCTCAGATTGCTGCTGCCGCCGCCGCCGCCGCCGCCGCCGCCACCACCGCCGCCGCTGCTGCTGCTGCTGCTGCTGCTCACCCGCATCAAATCTACGACAGTACACTATTTTTTTCCCCCCCTCGACTCAAGATGTTACGTCTTTGGAAGTTTGACAAGTATCAGCAGCTCAAGATGAAGTGAACAGGTTCGCTCCGGCTAATGTATTCAGCAGGTTGAGCTGGCAGAGTGAATATGACAACAAACACGAGTTAATAAATTCTGCCGTCTGCGTCTGCAAGCAGGACAGGACTACAAAGTGAAGCCATGTTTTTTTGTTTTTTTTTTGATTAAGTCAAAACAGCACAGCACTTTAAACATTGATATCTTTTTATTAAGACAAGTACTCTTCTGATTTTTTTTTTCTTTTGTAAAAATGTTGGTGTGAACCAATACAAAATATGCATGGTCATATGAGAAACATCCTCTTCACTACACAAAAATAAAAGGAAGAAAGAAAAATGTCACCTGGGTACAGAGAGAAATTTAAGATTCAACAACAAAAACAGCCTTTTTTCAGATTAATAAAACAACGAACCCCCCTCCCTCACCGCCCCTCTTTTTCCCTCCCTCCCCAGGCTTTAAACATGGGTTTCATCCAAATATCCAAGACATGTTACAGATCATTCATAAAACTTCATGTCACAGTAAATACACCATCTTTTCAGCTATGAAAATGTATGCATGAATGGACTGAATGCAAACAGATGCTTGATCGACCGTCTGTGTCACATCCTATAGTTACTAAATAACGGATACTGTATAAGCAAAGTGTTACGGTGGGAGAAGAAGAAGAAGAAGAAGAAGAAGAAGAAGAAGTTTCATGAACATCATAGTGAGTTTGTTGACACTGACTGTACATAATTTTTCGTCCGTTTAACAAATCTAGTTTTCTTTCTTTGTGAACTAGGTCTATGCAAAATAATATTTAACGTTTACTGTAACAGTGCACCATATTAAGAACACATAAACATGTACAAATGAGAAAAAACATGTACATCTTGTGATTTTCTTCACTTCTTGAATAGCTGTGGTACTACAGTATATACTTGGGGCCTTAAATTTGCATTCTACCTGAGATGCAAAAAACACAACTATTAACACTCATGAACCTGAGAGAGTGAAAACAAACATAGTAAATATCAAGTATTTAAAACAAATCGGAAATTGGATTAGAATGACGCTTCGGACAATCTTTTTTTTTTTTTTTAGGTTCATCGATTAAAAGCAGCAGTCACTGTGTAACCATCGAGACAAATATCAAACCTCAAAATAGAAACTGTCATGCATTTAACTGTTTCCATGACACCCAAACTCTAAAATCTGGAAAAATGTACTTTTTTTGTTTCCTGTTATAGCTTTTAATTATTGTTTTTGTCTTTGATATTACTACTAAGCCTTGTCCTTGAAGATATCCAAATAAATAACAAAATGAAGTGAAGTAGAGAAAATAATTGCGACCAAATCCAAGTTGTTTTGCCATCATTAATTAGAGCAATAAATACTACATACTGGTGTAGACATTCTAGTCAGTGGAAGCTGCCGCACAACCCTGATAAAGAAAGAAACACTTTTTATTTTAACATTGAACTCGTTTTAGCTTTTTTTTAATGCTCCAGGTCGTAACTGTGATGCAAGTCTATGGTGCGTAAATACAGACAAAGTGTATCAGTATTGGCCCTGTAAGTTAGAAAGGACAGAAATATACAAGATATACTGTAAGAGTGTACATGAGGATACCGTACGATGCTAACCATATGCCTCAAAATCAAAGAAGGCACTAAATTAAGTCCTTCAGTCTTTTCCTTTATAATGATAAGTATCAAGAGGTGGGTTTAAGGCAGTGGTTATCCTTTTTTATAATACATTTACAGATTTTTTTTTAAACTCAGGCAACACAAAGAAATCACTCACTAATTACCAAGCAGGTTTTACTCTTTAGCCGTGAGCCGCATGAGAGGCATGAAGCATGCTTGGTGTGCACACTGAGTCTCTGTCTGTGAGCGAAGGGTCTTCTGATTTGTGTCGGTGAAAAAAAATACATTTGTAACAGTAGACAGCTCCTCTGTGAAGGTCTGAGGCTGCAGAACGACGGTACAAAAAAAAAGATCTTTTTCCAAACCCAAGTCTGAAGCTCTACGCAAATCTTTGATAACTTGTGAGGCCGAGAGCCCTTACAAGTTATCAAAGACAGCCCAAAGGTAAAATGTCTTTACAGACAGCAAGGAAATATAACTGATTCATGTTTGCAGCGATTGAATGTCTCTTTACTCTTGTACGGGCAAGGACAAAAATGTGTAGCAAGGATTTCTAAGCCAGGAAATAAGCAGTGAAAGTGTGTTTTTTCTCTTGCTACGGATTTTCGCACATACTTTGATATCTTATACAAACTTTGCATTGAAAGTGTAACATTCTTTCTTCCTCTAACACATTACAATTAAATAAAATGATAAAAAAAAAACCTCAACAGATAAAATAACTAATGTCCTTGTGACATTTCTAGTTAACTGGTCACTGTATTATCAAAGGAAATAAATTTTCTGAGAGGAGCACTCTGTACTGTGGACTTTCAGCCTCTGCTGTATGCTAGTAATGCAATGTATTTCAATATTTAATGTATATATGCACACTAGGATAATTATTGTATTTGGTCCAGAGTTGACCGTGTGGGTGGTATGAAAATGTGAAGAATTTCATGTTTAAATCAAAGCGCACACAGCAGGTTGAGCCAATATCTAACAAATAATACATTTTAACAAGATTTTATGATGAGTGCAGGAGGACCAGTTGCTCTTTAGTCAGTTCAGGATTTATAAACTCAAATTTCTAAACTCAAGAACAACCTTAAAACCAACAGGCAGGACGTCTCATGGCTCTCTAATTATAAGAGCAACATTTTCTAGCATGTTTTTGGTCCATCTGTCTATGGATGGCAGACAGGGCTAAACATGCTACAACCACTGAAAACACATGCAAATACACAAAAACACAGCAAGAGTTCAGAAAACTGCAGTATTTTAAAACGATGTGTGTTGCATTTAGAAAATGTGCAAATACATACAAAAACAACACATTACAGAGCTGAAAATACAGAACAAGCTGTGCTTTTCTGTATTCAGTTGTGTTGTGAATTTTCTCCATGAAATTTGAAAAATTTTCAGCATGTCTTCTTAAGGTTGCAAATGTGTTTTCTAGGTCAATGTGGATGTTTTCTTCATTTGCTTGTGTTTGGTTATTAACATGTGTTTGCTGAAGTTGTAGCACCACTGCCACTGCACATCGATGATACAAATAGAGTTTTTAACAAAAATAGGTTAGTACCTGTAATCATTTTAGAAACAAACTATATTTTTAAAGGAGTAGTGTGACATTATTGGAAACTTTTTTCGCTTATTTGCTTTCTTGTGGAGAGCTTAAAGGGAAGATCTCATTCTTGCATCTGCGCGTCAAGCACAAAAATACAGCCAGCAGACAGTTAGCTTAACTTAGCTTAGCACAAAGATTGGGGAACAGGAAATAGCTAGCTAGGCTCAGAGAAAACAAAACCTGCCTAGCAATGCCCCTAAAGTTCATTAATTAAAAATAGTATATCTTTACTAAAACTTCAGCGTAGACATTTATTTTATGGGTGTTAAATGTTGCATTTTTTAGTATTTAGACAGTCAGGCTAGCTGATTCCCTGCTGTTTTGATAGAGAGACCTTTAAGAGCAGAAACTACTTACTGCATGTTTAAGGGTTAGTTTGTGTCTCCCTGGATTTTGCAATCAAAGTCCCCCTGTAGGAGACTAGAGGCTGATCCTCAGTCAATTCAGTCCAACAGGAAAGATCACAGGGTGTGGATTCAGCATATTTAGCCAGCAGATAAGACAAAACTACAAAATAAGGCGCAGACATTAAATCTGTGCTGTAAGTTTTGTATTGTCGTGACATCAATAAGCAACGGTCTTTCAGTAACACTTTAGTAAATATCCGATGGATATTGAGGGGTGAGGCAACTGACAGGGTTGCTGGGTCTGTGCGAAAAAATCTGCCCAGTGGCCAATCAAAAACAGCCCTAAACCAGCCACTGGCCAATAAAATAAGCCAAAAAACCTGCGCTTTAACAGCACTTAAAATATGCCACTGTGAAACCATATACACTGCTTTAGAAGTCCAATAATGCTGTTATCATTGCCAAAGTACCGCCACGGCTACAATCTAACTTCATAAGTGTTTACCATCCAGAATGAAAAGCATGTTTTTCCCAGAACATTTCTTCCACCTAAGATGCCATGTGTAATTTGAAACACTATATTATTATTAATAAAATATATGTCTGTAAATGTGCCTGCACTCTGGACGGACTGGGAGCAGCAGACCACACCCTGTGGGTGAGTGGGTCTGTGTGTATGTTTGAGTGTGACATGACCCGTGCCCATGTGTGTATGTGCTGATCTGGAGTCAGGATTTGGGTATAAATAAATTATTATATGTGTCGATTTTTATTTATTCATATTACTCATGTAATTTAAATGCAAAATAGGTCCATCAAACCCAGAGCCCAAAAATTAAACCCGCAGGAACACTTGAAAAGTAGCCCAATGCTGCAGGATAACCGCAGACCTGGCAACACTATTAACACCGCACCCACTTAGGGTACAGGAAGTGTATCCTATTATGCTACCGTTCGTTTATCCATCATCCTTTGTTCTAAAGCATCTTTGGCTCCAATCTTATCATCTACCTCTGGCCAAGAAGGCTAATAAGTGTATTTCCAAAATTGTTTCACTGTTCCTTTAAGATTTTTATTTTCAGAACCAAATGTTCAGCTAATAACAATAAAAAACAGTAAGAACTCAAATGATCATAAGTGTTATCCACTAATGATTTTTCCATTCCTGCAATCAGCAGAAAAATCTAATACAGAGCTTGAAAAAGAAGAAAGGGTTTAGATTTTCTCTATAGAAAATTTACCTCTATGTCATAGCATATTACAGCTGTCTTAGACTGGACAATACCCTAATCAAATACTATACTGACCTCACATCTACTAATCATTAGATGTTTTCTTGACACCAACAAAGAACAAGTTGCACTTTGCAATTTGGTGTGAAATGATACTTAAGTCCTACTTCACTTTCAGGAACAAATACATTCTATGATGAGCGTGATTACTCACAACTGTTACATTAGAAATCAGCACAGTGAACCTGACCTCAAAGGGTGTGAGCGAGACCTGCATGCATGGGGGATGTAATGATTTGCAGGGGGGGCTGTTGGATTTTGACCCAGCAGGGATAAATGTGTTGACACTGTGTTCCTGTTACTGAACTCTAGAGATTACTCAAAAAAAAACAAAAAACAAAAAAACAATATTAATAAAGGAGGGACAGAGCTGGCTCCTCAGATCTGGGTACATGAGCTAAAAGCTAGCTGCAGCACATATAGACAAACACCAGGCCCATCTAATCTCCTCTGAATGCCGAAAGCAACAAAGGATCAGGTGGAGTACGCGAAAAAAAATTCCAATCCAACAAGCATGTGAAGGGGGAAGAACAACGAAATAAACAAAAGAAATAGAACAAGGCACAAAATTGTCTGTAAAATAATTGAAACTGTACAGAATTAGGCCCCAGCAGTCCAGGAAGGGTCGGATAGGACACTCAGCACCACCTCTTCTTACCACTTGGCCATGCAAGTCCTACTTTCCACTCTCTTCACTTTGTCTTTAAATCTCACCCTCCCCACCCCCAAGCCTTCACGTAACCAATTGGAGTTAGCCATAATGCTCCTACAGCGCCACCACAACCAGCATCCCCACCCGTCTCTCCTGGCCTGTCCAGTTTAGATATAGTACTCCTTCTTCTCGTCTGTGTTGTTGTGTCCCCCCTCCGCATTGATGATGGCTGTGTCTGCGTCGGCTGCGTCGTCCGCCCCTTTGGCTTCATGTGTGAAGTAAGTTCCTGCAAAAGCGAAACAGACAAATCAGCCACAGACCTCCTCTTCATCCTCTCGTGCACTTCAATCCTATTGCACTCCACTTGCAACAAAAAATAAAAAAAACACTTGAACTCCACGATGTGTTCATGATCAAGTATGATTGCACTGCCGGTGCTTTACCTTTGTGTCTAGCAAAGTATCGACCGAGAACAATGAGTGCACACAGGATGGCAAACATCACCACGGCAACCACTCCTCCGATGACAGCATGGTCAATTTTCTGCGGTGCCCCCTCACCGGCTCTGGAGTCTGAAAACAGGACAATAACCGTAAATAATTTCATGATCAGTAAACCCTCCCAGCCAGTCACAAAGCTAATACCATCAGACAGATGTGGACCACACTGGAAGCTTTGGCCATTAAATCATTAGACTGCAAAAATAAACTAAATTGGTTTGTTTTCTCTCAAAGCATTTTAGCATGACCCAACCACAGAGGACACATTTGAAAAGACTTTTGAGAAAAATACCAGCTTATGTTGTTTACCATTAAAAATGAGATGATACCATGGCACAGGGTGGTCCATGGAGGATGGTAAGTGGTTCACAATTTGGAACTAACGTCCCCTAAATAGGCTATTAAACCATGTAGTTCTTACTTACTGAAAAATCCTTAAAAAACACAGCTGATAGCTTTATAATTTTCAGAATGGGGCTTTTTATTGACTTAAATGTTTTGACCTGTTCAGATTTTTTCTCACAAACTTCATTTCCATCTTTATAGACAGTGTTCTTCTCCCACTCTTGATTAAACAATTAACTTTTGGACACATTATTACTATTAAAGGCGTAATTGTCATCTTGGTAAAATAAAGTAATTGTCATATTTGGAAAATACACTTAGTGTCATTCTTGTACTGAAATAAATGAGTAAATCTGTCTGTTTATCATAAACCCTTAAAGCAGGGGTAAACAGCCAGTCTGGTTCTGTCCTTAAGTAAAAAACGATCACTATCAGCACATCTGAAGTGCACATGACACAGTGTAAATCTCATTTGTGTAATCTGTACGAATCCAAAGCGTAAAAATGACACATTGTAATTTTAGAGGGTTTATGTGCCAGACTATTTCTCTGCCTGTTGCACTGACTTTCTTGTTTCCTGTCTTTATGCTAAGCTAAACTAATTAGCCAGGACCTGCAGTGTTTTATTTACCATACAGATATGAGAGTGGTTGAAATCTTATCAACATTTATTTCCATCTCAAAAGAAATTTTGCCGAGATGCTGAGATAGTCTTTTTATTAAGTAAAACAGTATCTATTAGTTAAACATGTTTAAAATAAAGTCAGTTGTCACTTTAAGTTAAAAACCATTAATGATGTTGTAACGTTGAACCCAGCTTGTTATATGATGCTCTCCAGTTCTTCATATACATAAATATACATATAATATATATAAAAGACTGCCTGAGCCCCTTGAGTGAACGATGTTGAAAATGTTTTTAGACAGTTATTTCACCGTGAAACAGGAGACACTGTCTGCAATTTCACCGAGAGTTCACACACTGTAAAATACATTGTGATTTAAGAGGCCATTTCTGGATGTTATAGAGCTCAATCATCAGAAATAGACACAAGTCTGGAGATAAATTGGCGCCCAGTGTCCCCATGCAGAGAAATATGTGGCTGCCTCAGGTGTCAAGAGTATCACTTTCTAGCATTTAGCCAGATTTATCCGTGCACTACAGAAGAACAAGGCAAAATTTGAAGCCTTTAAATTTCCAGTCTCAGAATAGTTTAGAGGCGTTTATCAATAGTCTATATCTGTGCACGTTTGGACTGATGGAGGAGTGGCAGGCGAGGGAATGGCTGCACTGTTCTTTTCAGCATGAGAGAGCAGCTCAATTTTCCATCAATCTCACTAGTCATGCTCTGAACTTGAATGATTTTGATAAAAAGACGAGCGGAGGGTGCAGAATTTCTCAGCACTATGAGGGCGTAATAAGTTGAGTCGAGGGGTCCAGGGCATGTGACATATTCACATCTCAACCTGAAAACAACACCTCACTCAGGTTTCGTTTTGGAAGAAGAGCTGCAATGAGACAAATTAATGAGAAAAGTTTTGTCTCAGTTGAGCGCTCGCTTAAAATGGACTCGTCTTCACGGAGCAAGCCGGTCTCATGCATTGGTGTGTGTGTGTGTGTGTGTGTGTGTGTGAAGCAGGCATGTGCGAGGGAACCGTTTGTTTACTGTATAGAGGATGTCAGACAGCACAGCTCATTCCCTCGAGGAGAGGGAATGGCCCATGCTCCATGCTAATGAACATTCACCCACTAAATGGCCTGTGCATATGCCTGTCTCCACCCCCCTCCCACTCCATCCACACCTTCCTGCCCTCACCTTGCTCCCCACTGTCTCCTGCTTGACACATCCACAAGGAAACACGCAGGGTCTCGGCCGCCTCTGCACAGCAAGGGAGATTTTTATTTAACAGGTGGAAAAATTCGCCTAGAGTAAGCATCGAGACTCCATCACGAAAACGTCAAAGAGAGACTAAAAATCCTATAAAACCTACAGTATCAACAGTTATGGTTGGTTGCATATCGTGTTGCCTATATTAAGTACACTGCTGAACACTAGTTTTCTGTTTGTCAGTTCTGTATTTATTACAAGGGAGGGCTGCAGAAACATGATCTCACATTCAATAAATATTACTGTTGTGCTCATTTTCATTCATTTAGTGGTATTGCTGCAGCCTGCTTTATATTGTGAGCAGATTCTTCGATGTGTCAGATAATGTGATATGTTACACAGGTCTAAAACAAATTGTGAGATGATTTAAAACATAAAGGTCACTAATCATGAGCTGTGAAAACAGTGGCTTAATATATTCTGTGGCACTGAAGCAAGATTTTCTGAAGTAAAATAACCCCTGACTGTGTCATTAGTGTTATCTGAGCTTTACAGATTTTAAACAGAAAGTCTGTGTAACCAGCGGGATGTATAAACCTTTAAAAGATGGGGGCTTAAGGCAGGGAGGGTCTAAAAAAGAGATACTGTTAAACCATGGGGGTTTTTACAGCACAAACTCTATAAGTGACAAAATCAATCTCTGCTCAATCTAATTTAGTATTAGATTTATCATATATTAGATTTGTCATGTGACTAAAAGATGGCCAGAACCATGCTGTCCCCATGACAACAGATGAAACGCAGTGCACTGAAGAAGGCCATGAGGTGTGGCTGAAGCCTCAGAAAACCCAGTAAGTGGATACTGTTGTGCGAATGTATTGTCAGAACGAGATTTATTTTTTAATGGGCTGCATACATAGTGCTTTAGAGATTGTTTCTCATCAGCTGTGTGTAATATTGAGCATATGCTACTTATTGAGCTACAACAACCCCTAAATCTGTCACCCTTGAGTCCCCCGACAGTATGGACAATAAATAGCTGGAGAATTTCTTTAATGTTCCTACAAAATGTAATTTTGGTCACAACAAGGGAAACAAAATTATGGGATCATCCCACGATATGGCCTCAGGAAAAACTGCAAACTCCAGGTTCAGTTAAATCTGGACCTCCACGGGTTGATGCAGTTATATGTTTTTGTTATTTTGTTCACTTACTGCATTTAAGTAAAAGAGTGCAAAAGGAGATTTAAGCTCCAGAGAAGCTCATCTGTATCCAGTTCTGATCTCTGAGCCCAACAAGACTTTCTTAAGAGTCACATTGTCATTGTTATCTTTCCTCGCTCTTCTAGTGTCGATGAGTATGTCGTTCAGTGCTTTCACACATCCAGGATCAGGAGTGTGATCTCCCCAGGACATCCATGTTCAATATATATGCATTCATTATACTACAAGGTGTTTGAATAGAGAAAAAAAAAAATCCTCCAAATGACAGGCAGAGGTATTACAGCAGCCTTTTTGGCCTCACACTTGAAATAAGCAGAATTTGATTATGTCTGTAATGTGGCTGCTGTCCATACCGCCGGCACGGCTCTGCTCTGCTCGCGGCTCGGCCGAGGAGTGCTGACATGTCCACGCCGCCGTCCTGACAGGATGTGCACAGCCGTGGGGATTTAAGAGGGAATAAAGAGGATTTGCAACTGATGCCTGTGTTGGCACGGCAGCAAAATCTGCTCTTCTTAACTTCACAGTGCCGTGTGCTTTACAGTCGCACCTTTCCGTCTCTGTACCGGAATGACTAATTGCCGCTCTGGTCAGCAACAGAGCATCTGTCAGCCTGGAGATCAGAGCAGCGAGCTTGGCACCTGGCTGATTACATGGGAGTACAATTTCAGTTTTCCTATCTTGTCTCCCTTTTTAATAGTTTTCTGCGCACATAAGGAGACATTTCACAAATGCTCTAACACCCCCCACCCCCAACACAAACACATTTCAATTTATAGATGTAATTACATGGATATAATTGAAACAATGACTCTCTTGCATCCGTAGAGCAAAGTCTTCACCTCCTCTGAACAGACTCACAGTAACCCTTTCATGGACGGAGTCAGGACAATGGAGCATTGCTGCAGAATTAGGGACCATCAATGGCCAGTTTGTAGCACTGAACTGCAAACATCCGTGGCTTTTGTATTTGTTGCTGTTCAGAAAGGAAATGAACGTAATGAGATGGGCAATCTGCACCAAATCATTTTTTGTATTGCTGTTGTAGCAGACCATCAACAGAGCACAATATAGGCCTCACTTGAATTCCAATGCCACTGCTCGGCTGCTAAATAGATTCCCTGAGTCCTTTGTAATAACCCAAACAATGATTTGAAGATGTACAAATACAGCTGTGACATTTAACAGAGGTGCTGAAATACAAGTGAAGGTCTGCCTACAACTAATAAAATGGCAAATGAATGGAAATTGTAACAGTGAACTTGAACTCCTCCACAGCAGTGTATTGTGTCTTTTGAGATTGGCAAAATTCTCAGCACAAAAGCCGCTTGCACCCATCTTTCCCTTCAACTTGCTTTCCCCCCAAGTGGAGATCAAGGCAAGGGAAAAGGTTGAGAAAATAATAGAATTCACTATTCGCTCTCTTAAGTAGCCCGGAGTAACGTGCCAAAAAAGTACACCTCATCAGCCGAAAATGAGGACACTGTGAGTTCATTGGCACATAACATTCAATCTCCTGACCCTAATGTGCGAAGGAGAGCTCTCATAATCATTTACAACTGCTCCATGAAAAAACAATATTACTGCAGTGAAACACGCTTAACTTCAGGGTGGGCTGGCATTACTAACCTACTCCCTGGAGACCAATTAAAATGGGCCATTACAATATTTTCTTTCTTTAATAACTGTTTAAAGGAAAGAGAAGAAAAAAAATGCGGGTCAGAAAAAACACAACTTCATTTGGGAATCAGAGTAAACAATGTGAGAAAAAAAAACTGATTAGCATTTATAAATGATTCCTTAATTTTTCCAATGAAATACTTCAAAGAGAAATGATACATGTGAGAGTTAAAAACAGCGCTAGTAAATGTTTAATGGCTAATTATGCTGAATACTAAATCCACTCATAACACTCTTTGTTGAAGTCAATGGTGTACGTGGAGTTAAGGCTCGAATCCCGAGACTCAACAGCAGTGGAAACCTGCCAACAACTTACATGTACCAGCACCGAGGAGGGAAACAGCAAACAAAACATGTATGAAAACCTGCCAGAAGATGGATTGCTAAAATACCATCTGGCATGAAATCACATGATTAACTCACTTGGAAAAAAAAAAGAAAAAAATCCATGTGTTTGTCAGAACAAAGATGAGGGAATAACCCTGAAGTCATGTGTGTATTCTGTGCACCGCATGTTAAAGTCACGAGGATCTACAAATCCCTGTTGGCCTGGCGAGGCAAGCCATAAAAACTGTGTTGTGTTTATTATCTAGTCTAAAGGGTGCAGTATAGAGAGCAGACTCAGGTGCATGTATACTGTAAACGTTTGCTTGCAAAGCTCTTATTGGCAGTTAATTTACTGCTTGTACTATGCATAAAGCAGGAGGCTGTTGACCCCAGAAAGCCCACTTTGACTCATCACACCCCGAAGCCTCTTTCATGTTTAGTCCCTGAGTTTCTGTATTCCATCAGTCCGTTCTGCAGAGGGCCGACCGTAGCGTGTAAACAACAATTTACCCTGGACTGGAGATCTGCAGAAACATAGGGCCTTTTTAATCAAGTCTACAACATAATTCCTTGTTCTGTGTCTTTCCTCTGGCTCCTCTCAACAAGCTGGGGGGTTGGAGGGTTGGGGGTGTTACTGAAGGCTTAGCCAGGATCTGATGTCCCTGCCTTGGATCATCTCTGAGCATCTGACGAGCTGGAGCATTATCGCCACAGACTCCCTTTATTCCTCCAGAGCTGGGGATTCTGGGTAAACTCTACCCTCTCCCCAAAAGAAATACAACCACAGACAGAAAACTTGTGGAGTCTTTTTTTTTTTTACCTTTGATGCTGTAACATTTACTGTCCACCTTGAAGACAGTGTGCTGCTTCATTTATACTCCAGTGAATGTTTCATAAGTGTGCATACTATGTGTAGTGCAGTATGTCTAAATCTCAAGTACGTGGACCAGTGAGAAAGAAGGTCACACACATCTGTCAACTTATTTTTGATACAAGATGTCAAGTAAAAGCTTTTTGTTTTCTTGTAAATACACAATAAAAACAAATGGCGAGAAACAAAGTCTGAAAACTTTTAAACATATGAAAGAAATGTTCCTATGAAAGGTTGACTTATCTCTCCCATGAGGTCCTCACACACACATACACACACAGACCTGCATCTTTTAAGGCACTGAAAGACCTGACAATATGAACTCTTGTGAAACTTTTTTAACATGAAACAGCATAGAAGACAAACAACTGTGAGATGTTCTGCTTTAACATGGCATTTGCTCTCCCACTGCTCAAAAACCATATTTAGGCTTTCAACTGAGGCTTCAGTGTGCAAGACTACAACAAAAAAACAGAACAAACAGGAGATAAAAGAAAATCGAGCAAGAAAAATCAGAGCTTTTGTAAACTGAATCCACTTTTTGCATCTGTTATAAGGCACATAAGTGGGAGTGAGTTAGCACGATTCACAAAACCCTTTGCATGTTTTCTTTCATACTAAAGAAGGGAAATAGCTTGACTGCAGGTTGGCCATTGTTCTTTTTTCGTAATGTCCACTCGTGAATACCTGAGATTACCGATAGGTAAGCTGATCGCTAGGGGGCATCATAGCATGCAAGTAAAGCACAATGTGGGCTTCACAAAGTCTGTGTGTCTGTTATGAGTGTCGTCGTGGATCATCACAGTTAAGATTTTAAGGTAGTTAAATTGCTTTAATATAAGAAAAACGGTTATTGATCATTCCTTCAACTGTCAATATACAATCCTAATGCCAATCAGCATAACCACGTGAATCAACAGATGACAGCAATTTAAAGCTTAGCTAATCAGAAAGTTCAACCAAGTCATGAAACACTGAGATCAGGTGGAGCTGCTAAAATACAGCACAAACATATGATCCAAATGCAAAAAAGAGGAAAGTCCATACAGATGTGTAATAAAAACCACACAATCAATAAATCTACTGGGGTTATTTTTTTTGTTTTGTTTATTTTAGGTTTAAATAAAACATAATAATGACCACACACAAAAAAAATTACTACCTGCTTTAGTAATATCAATAAATGGTTTAAATTATTACCATATTTAAGTAAAAGCTGTCCCATTAAAGTCAGAGGAACTGGACTCTTATCAGATAAAAACATATATCCATCTATAACACATGATCAGACATAATTTTCTTGCTTACATCTTTAATGTGTAAGCAGTTTTTAGTTAGGATCAAACACAAAAGAATCAAAATTTTTAAAGATCAATCTATGTGTACGTGAGACAATAACTGAAATGTATGCAGGCAAAAATATAATGATTGTACCTTTAAAATCAGGCTCATATACAGTCGTAGTTCCATGACCCCTGATTACGACAGAAAATCACAGCTGGTGCTGCCAGAGGCTGTGCCACTTCACACTTATAATCAATGAATAAGAAATCTACAACATACTTCCTTATTGGCGAGAGGAAAATGTTATACTGTGCTGTTATGCTGATTAAGGTAGTGCAAAGCAATCTACTGCAAGGCAGCTTACCATTGCCCCTGTGACAGGGTATTTAGAAGAGTAGTGAACTGCAAGAAAGCTCAATTACATCCCCCCAGCATGTACTGCATAAATCACGATAAATCCTCTTTCAAGCCTGTCTTTTTGGAAATTACTGGAATGTTTCAGCAGAAAACATGGTGACGGCTGCATCTGTGGAACTCCAAGGAGAAGAGCTGAGAGGGAAAAATGCAGAGTAATGCACACTTCTGCAAAGGCAGCTTCCTGTTTAGACCGAGCCACACCCAGAGAGAGCAGGAGAGCTGGAGTGAGGCTGTATCCATGCAGCATGATCACTGCTTTGCTGCTGATAACTTCATTTCAGAGAGACAAAAGCAGGCTTGAAGCAGAAGTTTCGAACTTGAGGAAGTAATTTAAAGCGTGGAGGAGCTCTGTCATAGTGAGCAGAGATTTAAAATAAAAACACAGGAGACCTCACAGAATACAGACAGTGCTATTAATGTGACTATTGATGCTGTTTTTAATAAATAAATACATAATGCACACACAAACTATTGAAAAGCCAATTGCTGGATCAAAGAAATGTATAAATGAGCGATATCTGAAAGCTGCCACATTAGAATATGGGAGCTTTTGAAGCGGTCCCATACTGAGTTTCAAACTTATTGTTTGTATATTGCCAGTTCACATTTTTATGATGGTATAAACTGCAGAGTGGTCATGACAAAAGTGCCAAAATTGCCGTATCTCTAAAGCAGCTATTGATAAACCGATCTATTCTTTAAGGATAGTTTTTGTATTGAAATGTCACATTCTGGCATATCCAAATGTCAACTCCCAAGGTTGCCTCGCCATCTGTCTAGCTGTAGCGGTGCTTTTGAAATAATAGCGATTTTAAAGGAAAAAAGGTTAATATTGAAAATTTTTTTTTCTTTTTTGTAACTGAGCTAAATCAAAGTATAAAATAGTGCATACAGAAGATGCCAAAGGGTTGCTCTGCTATAAACACTGCAAATGAACTGCCTTTCATAAAACAGTTATTGATGTTTTTCAGCCTTGCAAAGACGGAATGTGACTGGCATTTGTAGGGGAGATGTAAAGGGCATTATAATATGATGGATGGGCCAGTTGAGATATGGCTGCAGATGCTGATAAGATAGCAGAACAGCAAAGCAGAGTCTCTACGTTTCCTCGGATCAAACATGTGACTGGAAAGGACTATGACAGGTGTCTCTGGCAGCCCGGCACTGCCTGTCCTCAATGTCACCTATCAGCAACACTATCTGATTAAAACTGGCCATCCACGGTCTCTCTTAGCCTTAGGAACAAGCCCCCGTTCTTTCTCTCCCCGATCACCTGATCACACGTGCATGCAAGCTCACACACACACACACACACACAGACACACACACACATGATTGCTGAGAGGGACAGTAGTGAGGGCATACAGTACCTTGCGTGTTGACTGGGTTGGTGGTGGGTGTGGGGCTAGTAGTGGGAGCATCTAGATGAAAAGAGTAAAAAAATAAAGAACATGTTTAAGAAATAAAGGAAGACAAGAGTAAAGAAATAGACAAAAGTCATAGAAGATGAGAAGCTGTGCTCCAAATTTATACCATGCACATATTTTAGCTTCTATGTTGAGCTAATTTAAAGAGTCCATGCTAGCACAGCAGTGCTTTAAGCTAAATGCTAATGTCAGCATGCTAACGTGCTCACAATGATAATGCTGATGTGCTGATATGTAGCAGCTTTATCACTGTCAGTGTGTTAGCTCGGGTGTGTTAGCATACTAACTTTTGCTAATAAGCACTAATTAGCTAATGGGAATGTCATTAACTTAGTAGCCGTGAGGTCATAAACCAAAGTAAAGGACAAATTCTAGTTTTATCAGTAACCTGATGATGGCGCTACGGGGAAAGTTGAGGGATCACCAATTTATTATGGTATATCCTTAAGAGGACATGAATGAAAAAGGTTATAATTTAAATAACAGAATATTTAACTCAGTAACCCCATGGTGGCACTACAGGAAAGCAAGAATTCACCAAATTCATTAGGATTCATCCTCTTGAAACCATGTATATTTTTACAAACTTTATGCTGCTCAGTCATGTAGATGTTGAGATTCACTGAAAAAAAATAAAAATTTTGACCTGCTGGTGGTGCTACAGGTGAAATAAAAGTTGTTTCATTTCAAAAGTTGCATTCATACTCTGGACACCATAGCAAATTAAATTCCAAAGCCAACCAAACTTGTTGTGGTATTTAACCAGAAAACAAAAATATCAGCCTTTAGGTGGTGCTAGAGGAAAAGCCAGGGGATCAACAAAAATCTGGGGACCATTAGAGACTGTACAATCTGACATGGTCATCCATTTAACAGCTGTTAAGATACCTCAGTCTGTATCAAAATGGAGGTGTGGTAACCTACAGACACACATGAGAGACCATCCTCAGAGTAACATCCCCTATCATGAAAAAAAACAGGAAAATGACACTAACAATTCACTGAGCTGAGGTTGCATTATATTACATTATGGTAAGCTATTGTATTTCTTTTTTGATACATTTTCTAATTACCGTGAATAATAATGCCCGGCAATCAGGGGAAGGTGTTGCTGTTTTCCGCACTCTCTCTCAATAATTAAGTCAAACTGCAAATTAAACCACTCTGGTGGTCCCCCGTCGCAGCACAGCAGAGCCCAGAGCAGCATCCTCCGCCCCACACTGTACTGATTAGGCCTGTCATAACTAAGCCCCAAACAAAATAATCAGAAAGACAAAATGGAGGGCAATTCAGGTATGCACTGGTACTAAGGAGGGCTGAAAGCCTCCTCATCAGGGGAATATATGCCTGGCTCTGGTGCAGGGGAAAGATAGCATGACCCCTTGCTGTGGGAGAGTCACAGCAGGGGAAATTGACTGGCTGTCTCCATGCCTTTACTGTCTGCACTCCATCAAAAGACAGCAGTGGGGGACCACACACTCCCAAACTAATGATAAAACATCAAGGACAGCATAATGTTGCCGCCGGGGATGGAGTGTATGGCGGAGGTGGTGTTGATGGTGGTAGGTGGGTATCAGGGTATCAGGGAAAGATTCTCCTCTGACAGCATTTGAAGAGGGGGGTGGGCTAGATTTCTTTCCCTGTGACCGAAGGCAGTCTGATAGCTGAAATGTCAGTGTCTGGGAGAGGGAAATTGGCCATTCAGGGAAGAGGGTCTTCACAAAGGCCGGGATAGGATGTGGCACATATAATATCCAGGCAAACAAGAATTCTCCATGGGCAATTTCCAGGCTGGATGACTCTGGGCTGAGTATTATGAGGGCTGAAATATGAGTGTATTTTGGAGGAGCCATATTTTCAGGGAGCATTTGTTTCAGCGAGGAATTTGATATGAGAAAATTTAACCATAAAGTGAAACAATGTAGGAGAAATTGTTTATCTATGCCTGCTTAAACCTGCCTGCCAACACGACAGCAGGGAAGAGATTTTGGTTTTTCTTTTGTCTGTCTCTGTCTCTTGCTTAAAAGTTACTTTTACATGAGGTGTTCTTTAAAAAGCATAAGGGAGTGTCTGTAAAGGAGCTTTTCATAGCTAATTGTATAATCTACAAGCTGGCATGATGAAAAAGATTTCCTCACTATGTTGCACATTTTATAAAATCTGCCTGATTTCAGGGGACATTGTCACAACAGCCTTTCATAAGAAGAGGGAGAGTCATGAGTCTTGTCTGCTCGTGTTATGTCAGAACCTTTATAAACCAGAAATTTCCAGTGGTTTGTGAGTCTTTGGCTTTTTGTCAGTGGAAGATTTATAGGTCAAAAAGTCAACTGTGGACTAAACTGTGGTGGTAAAAGGGAGCATTGTTCTCCTGCCAACAGGCAGTATGTGTGAGTTATAGCACCAGGTAACCTCTGAGAGAGAAAGGCCTCTCTCTGGCCATCTCTCCCCCACACAGCACACCAGCCAGGGGGCACAATTCACAGCCTGCTACAGACACACCCGCATGGAAAGCAGCATGACAAGCCTCCTTTTCAGCCTTTTACGAACTGGCCACACACAATACATGCACCACAAAAGGACTTGATTTGATGTGGATTTACATTGGCCTCACACCTGTCTGGGCTGTCGCACTGTGAAAGGTCATTAGTCTTTTTGAAATAGGAAGAGCCCGAAGGACTAGCGCCGGTAGAGGGTGGCAGACCGCGGGATGAAAGAGAAATTGATGGACAATCCAGCTTGGCTCTATCACTAATGCTTACAAGCACATATTTATCGGCAACAAAACAACTCATTACAATAAAGCTTTTTGTTGCATGCACTTGCCAGGACCAAAGGAGTTTTTTTTGACAGGTGTTAAATGGCATTAAATGGAGCAAAATCTCATAAATTACAAACAAAGCAGTAAGTGGGCATCAGTTTGGGGTCATACATTGCTGCAGAAAAGCCACACAAAGCCAGCGCAAGGTTATAAAATGCTAAGACCAATCTATGTTGCAAAAAACACACACACTAATTAAGCCACTGTAGCAGGCATGATTAATCTGGGACAACAAACTCTCACATGGGCCACAACATGATTTTGTCTGGCATTAAATCCTCCAGAAAAGAGGAGTGGGAGTCACAGACATAATTATACACAGTTATGAGCACCTTTCACCAATCTCCTGTGTGTCATTATAGCCAGCTGAAGTCATAGGGCTTCCAACGCTCGTTCACCAGAGAAACGGTGCTTAATGGAAATTGGTAAAATATGTGGATAGGAAGTTACTAATTGGAGACGACATGGCCGAAGGCACAAACATTGGTAGCAAATATACTGCAGACAGAAAAGTTAGTTACTTTTTTTTTCTAGAACAGAGAACATTTACCTCCTATTGCTTTCAATTCATTCACTCATTCATGCGGGCATTATGGGTGCAGCATGAAGAAAATACTTGATTTTAACAGCAGTACATGCACATCTTTCATGGGATGTGAAATGCCTGCAGGCGATTCAGTCAAAATTTCTGAACTATTAGAATATTATATTTAAACTTTAAAGATGTGTTTTTGTGAATAACAAGCCTGCTTTTTCCTAACGCATTCACTGAAAACCTCATTCTGGGAGTAAAAGCAGTAGATCTCAGTTTCAAATGAATCTGTACACGACAATTAGGAATTTGGTGGTGATAGCTTGAATAAGTGCCTTGAGTGAGCTATTTGCTGGCATATGCTGTCCTTTTGTTTGGGAGTGATGATTATGGGCCCATTGGGAACAAGCAGATGTCATCATCTGCCTGGCAGAGCACGATGATGAATAACCATGGGGTGGCAGAGTTACGAGAGTCACAGGAAACCTATGTCACAGTGACAAAGTCACACGTGTCAGCTGGTGCAATGAACACGTTTCTGTGAACATCAACCAAATGATACATAACATTACAGAGGTGCTGAACATCAGACATAAGACATAAGATGATGTGAGGATGTGTATATGTTTCATTAACTGCGCACTGGGAGGTTTTTTTTTTTTTTTTTGGTCATTTTTGTGTTGTGAATATTTCGGTGTTGAAAAAGATGGATGGCAGCGCATCTCTGAGAGCCTGAGAAATTTGGATTAGTGAGGCCCTACTGTGTTTGAGTCCCAGTTGTAAAACATTTCTAAACCATTGGCATGGCTCTTCTTCCGGCAAATTCAAAACATCAACTAAACCGGTGATACTCAACTAATGGCCCGTGGGCCTGATCCGGACTGTGATATGGTGTCATGTCTGCAGCAGATCATTTTGTTCAGTATGAAAATAAATTGATTCATAATGGGAAACTTTCTGTTTGTTTATAGAAATAAGTCAGGGCTTTATAAAGGGACGGATATGCCAGTTTTGTATGATGGGATAAACGAGGCTGTTAGCAGCAGGGAGAAGGCTGTTCTTCAAGTAATGGCCTTTTAAGCTGTGCAAAGTGCAGTACGATCACACGGGGAGAAATGCAGAGGCCGACAACTGTTAGATGAAGAGAAACAAAAGTTACACAGAAACAAGGATAAAATATTTTAGTCATTCTGTGTGTTTTTTTTGTGGTGTATGTTTATGAATCATTCCAGTGTTTGAGTGAATGGATGATGAAGAAAGCTCCAGCTGTTTCATGTTGCATCAACTTGTGACAAAAGCATTTACAAATAAAATATAGTTGAAGTCATTAAATGCAGTAAATTATCATATTTATTTGACATGTAGACCAAGTGTCAGACATCAAACTAATGTAATTCAATTGAGGCAACATTTTGTAGCTATTAAACCTTAAATGTGAGCTTTATATAATTTTTATGGTGTGTTTACTTGTAACACGGTGAATGGTGTCTCTGTCGGTCACAACGTGCCAGTTGCTGTTTAATGTAACTTGAATGAGTTGGTAGGATCATTGTATTACTTTTTACAGCGCTCCATCTCACTCATCATCAACTATCATTGCTTTTTGTAAAACCGAATCATAAAAAATTTTAATAAGCTAAGTTTATTTGAAATTTAATTGAAAAACAAAGAAATAGCATTAAACAATGTTAACTCATTTTATTAGATACATTTTTTAGTTTTTAGTTTTTTAGGGTAACTGTCAGGAGGGCAGGGATTTCACAAGTTTGTCATGTTTCGAGGTGTAAAGTCTAGTTAAAAAACTGCATTAGTCTTGAACACTCATGTTTCTCCTTTAATTTCTTCTCTCTGACAGATGTTCTCACACCTCTGCCCAAAACCTTGTCCCTCCATTAAAAACCTATTCACTGCTTGCTCTTGACTGGTGAAACGGCAGTGACATTAAAACCATTACATTTATTCTTACATATTCACATATTCAGCAACTGCCACATATATTTGCCAGTCACTGAAAACTAAAGTTACATTACTGGTTTTGACACACAGTTCAAAGCTGTCAGCTCAACCTAAACAAGCACACTGAGTGATAATCAAAACAGAATCACCGTTCTGAAACCTGCAGTCGGCTCTCTCTCACACAAAATCCACAATGAGGTTATTTTCAACAACAGCTTTGCTTTTAGCACAACACTCTGCACCTAAACTCCTCTCCTCGCCCCCATCCTGCTGCTTTAGGCAGATGTTAGCTTTAAACATTAGTGTTGGTTCCAATGGCCAAATCTAACAATCTGCATCATTATGTGATGAATCAGATGACCAGGATTTAAATTGTTTTGGCTCTTTTAAGTCTGACAGTGTCTCATATTTGTGCTGAAAAATCAGACGTTAACATGTAGCTGTTGTAATTTTCCTCTGAACAGTATGACTCCTCACATCTGGCTGAATCTATCAAGGAAATTCTTGCAGTTGTTGGCTTCTGTTAGCCATCAAGTTGCAGTTTACATCCATGTTTTTCCAGACTCACATAATACATGAAGTAAAGACTAAAAACTAGTGAGAATTAATTAAAAAGATTACAATCCAAAAAGTGTATTTTGGGGGGAAATAATAGTCATCAGTACATTGACATGTTTGAATTCCATGAATAGTTTTCAGTGAGGAACATGCTGTCTTCACTGAAGGATCATTTTTTCAAGAGGAAGAGGAAGAGAAGACTTTATCACATTATGACAATCACCTGCAGCTCATTAGCAGCAAAACCAATGAGCTTGCAGTGACCTATAGAGCTTCAAACATGGATGCTGCTGCAAAAAACTAAAAATACAAAATATATGTATATATATATATATATATATAAAAAAGAAATGTAAAAAGGCTGTAAACAATCAATTTCATTATTCAGCTGTTTTATCCTTAAGATCCCCTCCAGTCATTTTATAAGACATAAAAACATTTCTCTTTGGATGATAGTTTGTATAATATTTTTTGATTTTTTTTAACATACAAAACTTCAATCTTTAAAATCCAAATTTTCAAACTTGTATGAAGAAAACTTTTTCTATTGATATGAAAATGTTTCCGAGTTTTGGTGAACACAGTGTGTTCACTTGAGGCTGTTTTCACAGTCCCTCTTTTTAAAGTTGAATGTTTGACCATGATTGGCTTCCAAACAAGTGTAACAAAATCGCGTTTGCACATACTCATCTGTGACTCTGAAGGTGAGCACAAAGATGCTTCTCCTCTTCAGTGGATGAATGTGAAAACAGCCTCCCAGTGTCAAACATTGCACATACTGTACATCATTCTGCACAGTGAAGGTCAAACACCCACAAGAGAAGCAATAACACTTAAAAACACATTTTTAAGTGAAGATGGACAACCTGAGCCTACATTCATACATTGAGGGTTTTACAGCAATTCAACAGACTCAAACATACTGTGTATAAATATTTGTGACCTTGAAAGTTAGTGATGTATGGTAAAATAAAATGCACTATTGCCTTCAATAAAATTTGGTTTCTTTGAGTTTGAACATTGTTGGAAACACTTGAGAAATTGAAAGTGCACAACTCAACAAAATACAAACTCAACATATAGTTGTTTTGACATATTAAGGTCCAAATGTTTAAGGTGCACCAGTTAAAGGTTTCTAAGTAAAAATCAGTTCATTTTAGTATGTTAATTTGCCTACATTATAATTTATAATAATTTTAATTGTGTTGTACATATTAAATAGAGAGTCTAAAGAGAAGATCCACTCTTATTCCTGGTTTCAGGCTTTGTCACTGGCAAGCAATGTTCTTGGCACACGGGCAGAAACAAATTGAAACTTGGGAGCGAAATACAAAATCCTCTCCTAAACAGCAGGGAGCAAGCGCTCCGAGGAGAGCAAGCTAAACTCACCAACAATGGCTGCACCTGCTGCAAATTTATTTTCCCCTCGTCCTCATCACCCCTGCCAGCCACCAAAAATAGGAAATTAAGGTCTGAGGAGTGTGTACTTCACTGGCGTCATGTTACATGATTTCTAAACGATGAGGTCCCTTTTCATAAACTTCAAACGGTTACCTCCTGGTAAGCTCGAGTCCCTGAGGGCCCCCCCCCTTTGGGTCCTTGGGGGACTCAAGTGATGCCCAGTGCACCTTTAAACAGTCAATTTGTTTGCAAAAAACTTTTTCATATTATCTGTGATTGCAGCCAGTTGAATTCACTTGCAATGGCCTCTCTTCTGTTTTGTAATCATCTTTTTTTATGTATTTTTTATTTATGTTGCGTGTTTTATGTATCTGACTTTATTTTGTGTTGTGCTAACTGTTGCATTCTGGATTATAATGTGTTAAAGAGAGTTTCAGTGAAGAGAGGTTCAAACCAAGGGGAACAAACTGCCCGCTGCATTTAAAGTCATGTCCTGGGAGAGATGCTCCATCTATTGCCCTTTACTGGTTGGCTGCAAAACACATTGAAATTCCACCCACTTCAATGTCAGTCAACAGAACCAAAGCCCATCTTTGTTGTAGAAATATGAAGTTGAATTTATGTGACGGGACCTAATAGTCAAAGCCAATATTGTGGTCAATAGTCTTTTGTTTTTTAAAGGCATGGTTTCAGAGTGTTGGCAAATCACTGAGGCGTCCATCAAATATGAAGCTACAGTCAGTCAGTTAGCTTAGTTTAGCATATAGACTGAGAACAGACGGAAACCTAACCCGGCTCTGCTCAGAGAAAGAGAGCAAATCAGCCTGCCGGCACCTTTAATTAAGACATTAAATCTTATTTTGTTTAATCTATTGCGTACAGATTAAATAAATGAGATATAATATGTTCCTTACTGAGCTTAACAGGTGTTGTGAGGCTGATTTTGTTTGGACCTTTTAGCAGATCCAGGCTAGCTGGTGCCCTCGGTTCCCAATCTGCTAGCTTATGCTACGCTAAGCCAACTGGCTGCTGGCTGGCTGGAGATTTATATTTAGACATGAGAATGGATGCCTAACTTTTCAGCAAACACTCAGCAAGAAAGCAAATACGACCTGTTTTAAGTGATATGAGGCCCTCATACAACAAAATTGCTGTGTACTTGGCCTGTTAAATAGATGTCAGGATTATAAAAAAAAGTTAAAAATATGTTTTTGTATAAAAACAGGATTCAACAAGGGATTGAATCACGTCTTTGAGCAAGGCTGGACCGCATTCACAAAAATGTCTTTATGAGAGATTTAAAGGAGCCTGCTAGTGTAATCTTCTCATGAGCGTTGTTTCTGAAAGTGAGGGCCTTAAAATAGGTTTTGCTCGTACAATGTACAATAGCAGATAGTTACTGAGAACTCGCCGGGCTGATCAGTGTACGTGAGAGTGTGTGAAGGCACATCAGCTCAAACATAGCCCGTCAGTGTCTCTAGTGTCAGCAGATCATCTGGTCAAAGTCAACTCTGACCTGAATCAATTAATGTCTGGGACAATATGTTACTCAAGTGCTTCACACAAAAGTTTAAGTACAGCAATCATGATGTCCACTCATGCTGTTGTAAAAAGATGAATCTTATGATGAGATTTAGACAGAAAAAGATTTTATTAACAAAGTCTGTTTAACAGGTTTGCAGGAGGATGTGCTCCACAGAAAGCTACACAAAGCCTTTTGTGGCTCCAACGGGAGCTGTGTGAACTCTGATAAAGTGTTTAAATTGATGTCACTTGAGTAACCATTGGTTGGGGCTGAATAGTTGCATTGTGGGTAAAGTAAGTGCCACGTTTTAACAACAATGAGGAACGAATAAATACCCTCAAGTTTTTTTTTTGTCAGTTTGGATCTTTTTTGTTTTCAATGGACCATCGTGAGTCTGACATTGTTATTGGAGTGCATTGCTAAAACAGTGGAGTTTTTCTTTTCAAAGTGGATGTGGATGGAGAAGACCTGACAGTGAAGGTTAAACTGTTCCACGGCATGAGAAAAGCAATGAAAAAGCTACCAGACAAGGCGAGGAGATTGAACCAAAACAGGATACATGTTCTCAAATTACAAAAGCCAAACAGAAAAATTTCTGAATTCTTGTCCGTATGTCCGGACTCTGGGCTTCTACTAGGTCTGCTGTGTGACCATGACTAGGATGAATAACAGGGTCAGCCTGATTCATTTTCTACTTGGCTGCGCAAACCCTTGCTTCAAAGATATAAATCTGCCATATTAAATCTCACTTTCTGGGTTCTAACATGCCAGTCCAAAGTCAACAGTCAACACTGCGGTACGGTTCAAACTCATTAATAGAGCAGCAGCAGCTCAAATCCTGAACCCATATTCGGAGCTCTGTGGATTTGTCAACTGCAGCCACCTTCTGTGATTTTAAGCTCCCTGTTCCTCTCAGTAATGGCTTACATCCATATGTGTTTGAAATGTGACTCTGTTGGTTGCACAAATGCTGTAGTAAATCCTTATAGTTCAATACAATCCCCCCACCGCCAGTGCTACTGTGGGCAGTAAAGTCTATAAACCTTTATATATCAGCAATATAGACCGGGTCCTGGTGTGAAAGAGTGATGGAGGCATTTAAACATCAAGTGCGATTAAATTAGATAGCTACCGTATACATAGAGGATGTAGTCATCGTAGGCCTCTCCCACAGCATTGGACGCCACACAGCGGTAGGTGCCGTTGTAGGACTTGTTGAGGTTCTCGATGTAGAGGTCGGAGCCAGTGACCACAGCGTGAGGTGGCACATCCTCGTCCACTCTCAGCCAGTTGATCTGATGGGGACTGGAGAGCATAAATACCACACACATCACTCAGGCGCTGTCTATCCATGCTAGAAATCTGAAATAAAGGTCAAATCTGAGATTGTCTGAGGAGGGCCATTGGCAGGCCCTGTCTAATGATGTGTTTTATTCAGCATGCTAACAACTGCTAACATTTAAATGGTACAATGAAATGTAAAGGTTAAGGGGGTGCTCGGACTGCTAGAAAAGTGTTATACAGTGGAAAGTATGAATCCAGACTGTGTGTTTTTAAGGTGTTGAAGTGCGTCCATCTGCTTGGGTACTCACTGTGGTTTTCCTTCTGCGATACACGTCAGATCTAGATTGTCACCCTCTCTAGTTAAACCTTCCGGATATGTTACCACAATCTTCACTTCCGGTTTATCTGAAAAGAAAGGTTTTCCCAGTGTTATGTTTAACCACACAACTGCCATTATCAAAGCAATGTTGAATGGTTGTTAGACTCTAAGTGAAGTGAGTGAGACAGAATTCCTAATGAAAGTAAAACACCGAAAAGGAAACACAGAGGAGGATGAAATGATTATCTTATATGCTCAGTAGACATTCAGTCAGTCTACAGTAACTTACAGCAAAAATGATTTTTTTTTTTCTTCTTATCAATGCTAGCCAAAGATTACCAAAATGTCAAGCGGTTCCAGTCAAGCTTTCTCTTTTTCCCTAAAAGGTCAGACAAACCTATTGTCTACCTGAAAAAAATTAATATTCCACACAGAATACAAAAGGGTACCTTAACCTTTCTTCGACATCTAACAGTGTAGGCAGCCTGTATTACCTCTTCAATCAATGCACCATTTAAAGAACACCTAAACAGCATCTGACACCTGAACAAAAGTTTTTTTTCCCTTTGTGGTGACTTTATCTCATGGGCTAAAACATCAGTGAGCTGTAAGACCGAAATACCAGAGCTCCATTATACACTGATAACACACAGGCAGTGAAAAACAAACAGTATATCTATGATTTGATGGTCAGAGGATACATGAGGGAGTGAACATGGGACACATTTCAAATTAGCATCTTAAAGAGTGGGTTTGCCCCAGCCACATCCATTGTAGACCCCTGTGCAGTCAGCCATAATGTCCTTTCAAGGTTACTTTGTATTTACTTTCAGTCAAACTCTGAGACAAGTCTTTGAATTGATTTATGTAAATCATAAGTGTTGTTTTTTTCCCTAGATCTCTGCACTGGAAGTAACATGTACTTAAACCTGAGCCCCAAAATGCTTTATTTGGTGCAATCCATGTTTTATGCATACAGAACTTAATGCTTTTACAATGGTTCAACCAGAGTGACAAGTGAAATGACAGAGAAAGAGAAGCACACTTTTGAGCAACAGTAAATCAAGAATGTAAGAAATCACCAGTCACTGGTTTAAAAAGTCGAAGCTTTCCACAAAAATCTGACCAGAGAATTTACAAATCACAGTTTAAACCTTCTCAAATGAACCACAGGGCCCATTTCACCATTGTGGTTCAATAATAATCCTGAGTCACTTACAATTTTCTGGTCTGGAAAACAAATATTAAGTTTAAGGGTGTTTTAAGGAAAATGATTGCAACTGTATTTCCTACTTCCACACAAACTCTTGGCACACAAATTATTTTGAATGTAAACAATAAATTTGATGTTGAAATGATACTGTTTTAATTTATGTTAAAACAGACATAGTAGTAAAGAGGAAAAGCATCACTACTAGTGATTGCAATCTTTTAAATGGTATCATATGGCAATTTAAATTATACCCGAATATTCCTTTGAAGCTTAGACCACCATGAAATTGACAGTTTTGCAACATATGAGTGATAATATCTTATAATCAAATAGATTTAAGTTGGCATATTAATCGAATTCAGATGATTTTTTTGCTTAACCTTGCACTGGTTATTTGCAAAAAATCCCTTTTCTGCTAAAAACTTACTTTCATGCATCAACTTAAGAGTTGAAGCGTAAATTATAAGCGGCATCAACACTGTTTGCAGTGTTTCCTTTTCACTGACTTGTCGAAGTTTTTGAATATTGTTGTTTTTTCTTTTAAACAAACTCTAACAGTAATTTGTTAGTGGATGGTACTTTTCATTTATCAGTGGAGCTCCATATGATGACAACATGTCATGTAGAGAAGCCTCCTGCCGGCTCAAGCAAGAGGAAATCTGTGGCACCGACTGCGGGGCCTTTTTCTGGTTCTAGGCTTGAAATAATGCAGCTTTAGGTCACTCACATAGCACTTCCAAGTGTCTTTGAGCCAGGAGGTCCTTTGCAGCTGGGTGGTCAATGATGCAGTCCACCGGCACTCCATCATCTTCTTTGGTGACAGAAAATCTTACCCGGCTGGTGACAGTAAACATCCTGTCATACGTCTCCTCAACTGTTGCCTCACCTAGAAAAACATTACAAGCACAAGGAGGGAACAGTTAATGGCTCAAAAACAAATTTCAAATCTTGCAGCTGCTCCAGTCTGCAGTGACCGTAATTGGCCAATGGTCATAGCTGTTAAGCGCACAGTACCTGTCAGAGTGGAGGGCTTTAAAATGGCATTTACATTTAATTTACGATTCAGTGATGTGGTGCCCGAAATGACAGGATTCAGATGGACCCGGGGCCTTCGGTTCTGACGAGAGCAGCCAGGAGCCGCTGGTTCATATAAGTCTGATAATGAATGCCTCTGCAGCTTGAGGGTTGAGCATTGTTGGGGCCAACCCTGCAGTAATCTGCTGCCCACAAGGCCCTATGCTGTCAGAGGGGCATTCATTTAGAGAGCATTACAATGCCACAGGGGCATCGCATTAGCTGCAGTGCTGAGTGTGATGGTTTACTCGCACTTAATGAAGTGAGGAAATAATTACAGCCCCACTCTGACCTGCAGCACACTTCCATTTCAGCCTTGTCACAGGGGAGCCCGGCTGGACTCTAGGAGGGCAAAACACTGTTGTTCCATAGTTGATGATCACCAACACACACATATGTGGCCTCTTGATGGATATTAACCCCGTGTAACACACACCCACCCACCTAAGACCTGCTTACATAAAATTTAAAGTACTGGGATCGGTGAGTGGTCGATGCGCTTGAGGGCATTAAATTTGACCACTCTGCCGACTGCGGTGAGAGAACAGGCTGTATAAAAAGCACAGTGACCATTAGATAAGAGCAAGTACGT
>JAPZDZ010000024.1:17802744-17822939 GCA_029783805.1 Acanthurus tennentii
ATTTAAATACGTTGAAATCTTAAGTGTGTAAATACATTACAGGATATAGATATAATGTTATACAGCTCTTTCCCCCCTGTGAGATGTTAACTGCAGTCTGCATCTAAGTGATTTGCCTTTACTCTGAAAAGCTCTGCAAGCATTAACATGACACACAGCAAATTAATTAAGCCCAACAATCTTTAGTTAGAGAAGAGTGCTGTGATCAGCGGTAACACTTTCAGAACAATGCCACCTTGTTCGTTGCCAAACAACAACAGGTTTTTCACATTAAGAGCTCTATTGTCATCACCCAATCACAAAGACTGAAGCATCACGCAGGGTCACATTTGTAAAGTCAATGAGGGCGTTTCCAAAGAGTCTGGTTAAGTGGAGTTTGAATTGGAGGGGCGTGATGATGAGTCATTATCCTCTCAGTCAATCACAATAATTGTCTCATACTAATCAGAGTGCTGCATTGCTAAAATAGCTCAGGAGAAGATGGCATAGAGGAAACGCTGTGGTGTTGGACAAAATGTTGAAATCATTTATTATTATATGAATAGTTTATTATGGCCATGACACTAGACAAGTCACTTCCTGCCAGTGTTCAGAGGGCACTGAAAATCTTTACTTAAGTGAAAAGCACAATTACTTCATTTAAAAAAATGGGTCAAGTAAAAGTAAAAATTAACCATAATCAAAGCAAAAGTAACTTTTCATTTAATTATTAAATTGTTATAATTAATTTATGATTTTATCAAAAAAGCCCAACAAAAAAATGTAGCTACAAGACAAATTTATGTCATTAGCATAACAAAGATTAACATTATGCATTAAAGTTAAAAAAGCTAACGTTAGCTAATTAATGCCCACATGCCTGGGCTCCCTGGATATTTCCAAGTTGTCTACTCTTCAGCAGGTAAATAAAATTTTATTAGACCCTTCTCCATGTGTTGAACTCTAAATATGTGCTAATTCTGAATGGTGCAAAGCTCCCCTGTGTAAGCATGAATATCATAAAAATGTAAAAACTCTGTTAGTTAAAGTTATTTATGGGTAAATCCTTGCCCTGAACCAAATGCCATGATAAAGTATTATCCATAGAGCTTATTTTAATAGTACTGTTTTATGATTGTTTGTTTGTAATTTAGAAGATTAGTTTTCCTGTTATCTGTTTTCTGACATTCAAGCTAGCAGCTATACTAGCTGTCTGAGGCTAATGTGTTGCTAATACAACAGTGTAAAAACTGAAACTACCATTATATTAACTGCTGCTGTATTTTATGGGTTTTACCTTTGATTTGTAGAGTTAATTTGAATTTTTTTGCCACATTAAGCACCACTCGAATTGTTGTGCATTCACTGGTCAAATTTTCTTTCTTCCTGGCTTGCAGAGTGTAAATCATTCATGAATCCAATTTCCTGATTACTTGTTTTTACAGTCTGTTTGGTCCAACACTGTTAATGGAATCTCATAAGTTTCTTATTTTTATGCACTTTCATTTTTAAATTTGTTGTATAATACTGTTTTCTTAGTAAAACAATTGCTTCTAGTAATTATGTTTGTGGAGTTACTACAATGTTTAACTTGTTCAATGTTGCATGAATTTGTACAATGAAAGTAAAAGAACTAAATGAACAAAGTTTTTCATTGGATTAGATTTTGATAATGTTCATGTAACATGTCATTACTGCACTCCCCTTGACCGGGGCTGCTTTTACGTCAAAGACTCGTGTTGACTTAAATAGCACTATCCTTTCATGTACTATGTCATCTGCACGAAAGTCCCACGATGCTTTGCCTCTCATTTGACCTCTGCATCATGCAAAATACCAAAGGGACAGGCGAAACACATTTCAAGGTTAGGAAAATAGCATTGCTTGCACATGTCTCAGCGCTGTCAAAAAAGTCCTTAATTTGACTTCTAGCAGCAATTATTTTTGGTCATGATTCTTCTCACAAAATAATCTAAATATGGAGAACAGTTGGCAAACTTTTGAAAGTTGGGAGTCATGTTTTGAAGATCAGACTCATCGGGACAGAGCCATTATCATTGTACAGGCCAACCAACGCTTGTCAATTATCAGTGTCATCCAAACCCAGATGAGGAAAACAACTGTGGATCAGGTCGTGGAAGGACTCGAATTTGAATGCAGAGGAGATTTGAGTGTTGCAGCAGAGATGTCAAATCAAACGCTCTTGTGAGCATCAACCACTGATCAATCCCAGCGCAATCAAGCATAGCCTCTTCTCAGGGTGACATTTTCTTTCAGTCAGTTTTAACCTGAGTCTTCTGCCCGCCGACACGCTGAAAAGCAGCCACTCATCGGGCTGTTTGAACGTGGCTTGCACAGTGGTGTGGCACTGGTATTACCATCAGTAGAGCAGGCTACTATTTAGATTACATAGATGTTAATTTCAATTCATGCACCGCATCAGTCAGGGTAAGTAAATTAGACGATTAGACATTAAACAAGTAAATTTTAATAAGCAAGGCCCCTTTTATAGAGGGTTTACACAGTGTAATCAAAAACTTTATCAAAAGTTAATAAAGGATTTACTAATCTTTAACGGCTCCACCATAAAGCATTAATAAGAACAACTTTAGCCAGGATGTGGAAAATCTGGAAGAATTCAAGAACTCCTATGTAACTTTTGCAAATCTAGATATTTAAAAATAAGTAAATCTTTGAGTCAGTCAGAGTTTTATCAGCAATGGCAGCTTTTTACAACGAAATAAACAAACTCCATGATCTTGTCATTAAACTGTTTTTTGTTGTTTTGATGAAAAGACCCCTACAGGCAGAAATGACTTTACCTTTTTGGTTTCAGAGCTAGTGCATCAGTAAATAATTTATTTATCATCAATAAAACTATGAATTAGAGTTAATAAATCCTTTTTAAAAGGTGTCTCATTATCAAACTGGTACCAATATTTCTTTTAAAGAACAGACTTACTGAGTGACTCATATTTTCATGTCACAAAACATTTCTTATAAAGGGATAAAAATTTTCTAGATTTAAAATTCACTTGTGGGAATTTTTCACCGAATGGAGCAGATGTCAGGAAGTTCTGCTGTTTACTGAGGGGAAAAGTGGGATACGGTCAAAAACTCAGAAAAATAGGAGCGAATAAGACTTGTTAGGAAATCTCTTCACGAACATGAGCCTTCAAGGTCAAGCAACTCATAATTTTCAAACAAATCAAAAATAGAAGTAAAAAAGTTAATAAAGCTTTTATTTGCTCTGATAAGAGATTCTCTAAATATTTTTTACTGAATATTGATTGTTGCTATAATCCACAGCAATTCAAAGCTGAATTTAAGATGGCAGCTGTAGTGCATCTTTAAAAAATTTGTTCAAAAATCATGAAACTCTAAACTGTTTTCCACCAAATTAAAACACAATATTTTAAATGAACTTTAAGACTAAATTTTTTTTTCAAAACTCCAATCAAGTCTTTTGCATTTAGTTTCACATAAATTACTTTCAAATTTTAAAACACATCGTTTAAATCCATCTGTCTGTTCTCCTCCTGTGCTTTAGCAGCAGCAGCAGTAGCAGCAGCGGCAGCAGCCGAGCACCGGGCTGCACTACATTTAAATAATATTGCAGCTGTCGTTTATGCTAACAAGCGTTTTGCCACCTCGTGTGTTGAGTCTCTGCCGTCACTCCCCTACCTGCCAGCATGATAAATGGTTGCAAAACCAATTCGACCAATTTGAAAGTGTGCTTAAATTAGCCGCCAGATTTCTTTCTCGCCATTACGGCTGTCTTGCCTCCACACAGACATAAGACAAACATGATCATAGAGATTCCCCAAAAAACTCAGTGTGATGAGTGCCTTTTAATCTCAATACGTGCAGGAGCTAATGAATTGTTTAGCACATCCATAATGAGCAGTGATTTGTGTTTCCTGGGGTACAGGAGGACGTGACTCTCTGGCTCTCTTAATGTATCCACTGCCACTATGGATTAGCCTCGCTCAGCATGTCAGTGGCATTTTGCTGATCCGACCATCCTGTTGTCTCTGCCTCCCCTACACAACCCTTGACAACTCATAAACAGAAATTGACTTCGACTCCTGTAGGGAACACTGGAGGCACAGATGGCATTTAGCTTCAGATTCACTCTTGTCTAAATATTTCATCTCTCAACAAGCCAAATGAATCCTCTCCATTCTAATACATATATAATTTGACAACAAGCCCAGAGATATCCACTCTGTGTAAATACGATATGACTAAAATGAATATCCCCCCCGTGCTGTACAATAAGTATGTAATGAATAATTGATGACCCCTAATAATAACTAAGAGGTAAAAGCGAGTAGTTCTCCACCTCAGATTATATACCACTTTCTGCATCGGCCGACAGCCATGTGAAAGGCACGGAAAGGAAGATAAAATGTGCAGACGTGAGTTCATTACTATGTATGGATGGTTTAAAGTGCATGGGAAACATTTAGGATCGTCTCCTCTTAAAATCTTAGGATTCCATCAGCATCAACTAGATATTCACAGGAAATATCTAAGCTTTTTTAAATCCAAACAAGCATCTAGGAAAAGGAAAATTGCGGTACAAAAAATGCCTGTGAGGCAAATGTTTTGTAATGTGAATCATGACATGAGCCTAGATTGCAGCTTTTGCAGATGTGAATGCAGAGTTTGATCAGTGCAAGCAGGCAGCCCCGGAGAACGGACACGGGATTTTACTCACAGAAGGAGAGAGAAAGACAAGCACTGCTCTGCTCCGGCTGCATGTGCCAGCATGATTATGTTCTGTGGTACTTCTTTTACATGTCAGGAACATAGTTTAATGAGTACAGCACACATTTATGTTGTAGAGAAGAGTAACATTCGTTACACAGAGAAAGCACCTCCAGACAAACCGGGACTTGTAGGGAAGTGGACAGGCCTGGAGCGTGTGAGGCAAACTGGGGGAGGCTGTTATTCTACCGACCTGTCAGTTCTTCCTCCCCTTTCATCCATCTGATGGAGGCAGCTGGCTTGCTGCCTATGGCTGTGCAGGTGAGCTCCGTCTCGTTTCCCTCGCTGACCACATCCTCCCGGCTCTCGATGATTGGGCTGCCTGGCGGGACTGACCCACATCAACAGCAACGGTCAGAGAGACACCAGCATGGCAACATTTACACACAAACACACACACGCACACACACACACATAGACATAATATAATGACAACATACTCTGGCCTGCTGCTTAAATAGATTATCAATTATTAACTCAGTTACTTCAAATATTAATTCATAATTTGGCACTGAATTAGAAGGAGTTCAGTTACATGAAGGTTTTGAATTTGATCAGTGTCTCTGAGGGAGAACCTGTTTATACACACTTGTAGTGAACAGGCCATAAGTGAATAATACAAGTATTTATTTGCAAATTAGCCTTGGCCTTTTTCCCATCCTTATTTAAAAGTGTGGTATTTTATTTAAGAGCATGACTCATTGATTTCACGTTCAGATTTTGTAATACGTTCCCTCTAAAAGCCTGCCCTCACCCTCAAGTAGCTGTTTCTTGTCCTTAGATTTGCTCTGCTTCAGCCCAAACTGTGTGTTTGCACTCAGATTTATTGTTGCTTGCACAGTTTCAGCCCTTCTCCTCGCACTCAGGCTGCTTCTGTGCACTCGTGAACGTGGCCCCGGTTTGCTCTGATGTCTCTTACAGGCAGTTAATCTTTAACCAGGTTCAGTCGCTCCTGCTCTCTGTTACTTAAGAAGGAAAGCAATGCGTCTGCAACAAGGCAGGATTCATTGGTCAATACATAACCGGTGCACCACTGGTTAGGACTTTTGAGAGGGTTGTTACACACACACAAAAAAAAAACCTGAGAGCAGATGTTTCATGAGCGCAGAGACGCAGCCTGAGTGTGAGGAGAAGAGCTGGAGCTGGAGCGCAGAAAATCTCTGCAAGCAACAACAGTGCAAGCATTTGATCTGAACTGAAGCAGAGCAAGCCATGGCAACTTAATGTGAAGTCAGGGTGTTGAAGCAAAACAGTACAAAATCTAAAAAGAGAAATTAATGAGTAATATTTAAAAATGGAAAGACTGCACTCTTTAAAAAAGAAAGGAAAAAAAATCTGAATCTGCATGATGATTTTCTTGTGCGAAAAAATGGTGAAGTCATGATGAACATTTCACATGTCTTATTTATGCTAAATAGTGAATTTGCAAGGTAATTGGTGGCCCTTCTGTTAGCTTTAACAAATCTGTCCATTTTACTCAGACTCTGTCTACGGGCACCTGCTGCATGTTGTTGAAACTTGTAAATGAGACATAAACAAGGACTGTGGACGATTCGAAATCACACGTACTGTTCTGCTTTCAGCGGAGAAAGAGATCAAATGAATGAGTCAGTCATGTTCTTCTCTACGTAACTAAAGATACCTTCTCTTGTATTGAAGACAATGCGACTAAACTGACGGTGTAATTGAGTGACTTTACATCAAATCTACATGTTAACGGGATTTTTGGTTATGTCGCTGTTAAAACAGGTAGAATGTTTACCGTATTCTTAATCTTCATTTGGCATGTTAGCATGACAGCTGAGATTGAAGTGAATGTCTTTAGTTTTAGAGATATTTGTTCAAACCTATCAAACAGTTTGAGATGTTGACCTCATGGTGGCACGAAATGAAAAGTCAGAGGATCGCCACTGACGTTTCTTCATGGAGAAAATCTATGTCCGTACACATGTTAACAACATTTCATCAAACAACGGCTGAAGTATTTCAGTTTAAACCAAAGTTGTGATGCAACAGACAATAATCACATAAACTCAGAGCTTTTTAATCATAGCTGAGCTAAAGGAACTTCCAATACATTCACAATTTCAGATTTTCACTGAAAGACAATCCTGGCCAAATGAGAATTATGTCTGCAATAATTATTGTGAATTTAAACAAAAATGCAAGCAGTCAAATTCACTTGTAATTTTGTTTATTATAATTATTTTTAATTTATTTTTTAGTTTTTTGGCAAATGAATTACACTCAGAATTTGAGTGTAGGAAAGTGAAGAGAGAGTCTGTAATCATAATTACACACTCCATAAATTTCTCCGCTTTACGGCAGGTGGCAACTTGCATTAAGTTTAACAACCGCCACCTACAGAGCGCGAGCGGAAAGGAACAAAAATTATTTAAAATGTGCTGAATTATTTACACAATATTATCATATGTGCATTATTAACATGATATGAATGTTTAATTTTGAAACATCGCAGTTAATTGTCAATACCAGTAGTCTGCAATACTCCCACATCCTGTTATTTACATATCAAATCATCATAAGTTGTGAATTATGTTTGCATTTTTATAAGGATGTATTTCATACCCTGATACACAGTTACATATGTGATTATCCTATGGTTTCTCTGATACACACAGAATAGATTAAGGCACAGTTGTCCCTTACATTAATCACTGCAGCAAACTTGCTAAACTCCAGTTACTTGAAAGCAAAAAGTCAGCGGGGTGTTTATTTCAAGGACTCTTCAATGCAACCCTTGGTTCAGAAATACTGCAGCTAGGTTTCAATTGTACAACTAAAGTAATTACTTTAAAGTGCTTTTAATTCCTTTCAATCCCCCAGGATGTCTGCATGTATAATAAAGCTTAACTAGAGTAATTTCACTCCAAAGCATCAAAGTGTGGCACAGCTGACTCTCAATAGGGAATCGTTTGGAGCAGCCAAGTCAACATTCACCGGGATTCACAGAGTCAACACAGCTGCCAAAACCAACGTGGTCTGAGCCATCAGTTTCAGCATCTGCTCCTTTTCGTTATGCTGTTGAGCACTGCAAGAGCCTAATTGGCTGACATTTTGTTTCAGTTGCTAAAGATAACAGGATCAAAGATTACTATTATTTCATATTCACCATCTATAACGGAGCGAAATACAATTAAAGCATGTGTGAGTGTGTGTGTGTGTGTGTGTGTGTGTGCTCATGTGTGAGGAGGGGTGTGATATGTGTGAGGGGTTCACACATGCACCCTCACACCTACCCAGGACAGTGATGTCTGCGTAGGCTTCCTGAGGAGGATCTGTGTAGAGCTGGCACACATAGCGTCCCTCATCGGAGAGTGACACATTGGACAGAGACACCCGCAGTTCGTTGTCAGAGAAATTCACCAGCTGGAACCGGCTGTCCTTCAGAGCTGTGGAGATACATGTGAGACAGAGACAGTGAGGATACAGAGTACAAGGACACAAACGTGAGACATGGTGGGAAGAAGAGGAAAGTGGGAAGAAGAGAGGGTTGAGAGCGAGAGAGGGGGATGGAGGGAGACAAAGGAGATGCGGGGAGAAAATGAGACAGATAGGAGGGGAGCAGAGGGGAGATAGTGCTGCCCTTTTGCGGGCCTTCTCCTTAATTGAGTAAAAGAAAAGTAAGTTTCAAAATGATTCATACAAGTTGATTTATAAAGTAGCTTTACAGTCCACAGAGCACTCGCAAAGACAGGAAAGTGTGAAGAGTGCTCATGAAGAGTCCTAACAAGCTAGGAACTCTTAAAATGGACTGCTGCTGGTCATGGACGGATGCATCAAACTCACATATTCCAGAAAAAGGAGAGGCATTCAAACATACATAATGAATTAAATCACAGCGCTGAGAGAGAGGGTTGGACGCCTGGAACTCAAAATCAAAAGTAGCCAGGAATCTGTATACTAATGCCGATATAGATTGACTGGATTTTCTTTTAATGTCGTCAAACTAGGTTAGCAATCTCTCTCAAAGTTTTGACTCTGCTTTTCATTTGGGTCAGCCCTCATCCCTGAGCACTCTTTTACATAAACAGCTTCGGTTGATTTGATTGGGAGCCCTTTTGATGTTTTCGACCTGCCTTCTTTATCAAGTTCTCTCCGCATCTGTCAAGCTAACGAACTCTATTCAGCCCCTGTTTAAAGCACGAGGAGTTTGTTATTCCCTTCAGGCTTTACACTTAGCATCATGATCATTACCCAAGGTCTCGGGGCAGTGTCAACATGAAACCCCATCCCCTCCGATATAATTTGAGAGCTCTTAGGAAGTTTCTCCTCAAAGGGAAACAATGACACTGACGCACTTTGAGTGCCAAAGCACCTGCTAGGGAGGGAAACCCTTCACTTCTGAGACACTGAATATAGTTTATACAAGGCCGTTTCATAACTGGCTGACTGCTTACATAAGAGCATGGAGGGTGCACAGTGTTCATTAGTCAGTGTTAGTCAGGGATAATCTCACCAAAATGAGCCCACATGTTACGATGGCTACTGACAATTGTTTCAGTTTGAGATTCAGTATATCACTGGTTAATCACCTGGCGTGTTCACAGCCCCGCACAGATTCTCAGTGTCCGAGCTGACGTAGAATCAAACAGAACAATAGTCAAATACTTAAAGATGCTCATTAACTCTCATGGCAGAGCAAGAAAACTACACAACAGTCACATTCCTTAAGTCAAAGTGAGTTAATCTTTTGTAGTATTTGCTTGTGAAATGAAGAAAACAATGAATAAATTAGAACCTTTTTTTATGAATATTCTCCAAGTTAGGTATCTGAATAATCAACTTTTTTTTGCATCCCTTCCAAAAATTTTTAATGTGGCTATAACCAATATTTTTATATAAGTAACTAATACAACAATGGCTTTAGCTGTCATTGATTTTGGCTAGAAACTTCCTGTTTTGGTTCACCTAATCCTACAAAAACACTTATCATCCACTTCACCTTTGTTTGTGATTTAGCGGCAAAAGAGTCGCATAAATCTTTCAGGAGTTGGTGGAGACCAAAAAGCTAAAAGAGATTAAGTATTGTACACTTTCCAGGTGGCCAAAAACACGACTCCAACTGAATAATAATGATGCTCCATCTCTGCTGGATGTGTCAATAAGCAGCTGTTTGTTAACAAATTAGTCTACAGGGAAGTCGGTGTTGTGTTCAGAGATTCTTTTGCTGCACCCTGAAAGTGTGTTTGTACAGTACTCACTTAGTGGGCATATTCTTGGACAAAGAAGTGAAAAGTTGTCTCAGTTTAAACTTGCTGGATAAGCTTTAACCAGCAGTAATGAAAAGAATTTAAGCACCAAAAAGCTGTTTTTTCTCACGAAGTAGCTTTTTTTAAGCCCTGGAAGCCAGTGTTGGGTGAAACAAGAGAACACTGGTACAAATATAGAACAGTTTTGGTTATTTAACAAGAGAGATTTCTGTGTTTGTGTTTTTGTTTTTCTTTAAGTGGACTATATTAATCTCTCTAAATACAAACAAATATCTAATTGGCACATGTATTTAGATGCACAAAACACTATTCATGAACATGTGAGTCAAATGTGGTGACAGGTGTGAGGCTGTTTGCTTTTAATTCAGGGCTACTGTCAATCAAATGCTCAAAAAAGAACACCTACACAGTCTTAATGAAGCAAATTAGCTGTGTGTTAAAATCTTTATAAATACCTAAAGCTGTTTTTCACTCCAAACTTTAACTTTGATGTTGTAGGTGTAGATGTTAAAAGAAATGCTTAAGATTTGGAGCCAGCTTTTGAGGAGCTCTCTACCCTACAGGGAGTACATAGCTGTATTTGATGCTAAAAGAAAAGTCTTTTGGCAGAATACCGCTTTAAACATAAAATCTTTGTAACACAAAGTCAGACAACTCCGGAGGAAAGATGCGGTGAATAAATAATGGAGCGATATTGCATCACCATCCATAGAGGTCCACCTCTGCTGATAAAAGCTCATTTTTCCCATTTCTGATGACAACTCTGCCAAATTGCATGTCATTTCGCATATATCTGGCAGAATAAATGGCTCATCCCAACAACACTCGCTCTGCCTCTAGACCTACAACATAATTCATCTTTATTTACTGCGATAGAAATTTGTTTATCCGGCCTTCTCTGGTACTGTAAAAGCTGTTATTGTTTCGGTGTTTGTGGCTGTTGTTCTTGTAGCTCCTTGTGTGTCTCTGTGTCGCTGCTGTTTACTTCCTTGTACACAAAGATCTGCCACTGTGCCGAGCGGCCCCGTTGACAGGTAACAATGCCACTGGCTGAGGGGGGTCCCCACAGAGCCAGCAGTCCTTTAGGATCACAGCCTAGAATAGCGCTGCCATGGGGCCTGCTAGCCTGCAGCCCAGTAACACTTTAGAAACCTGTCAGAAATCTAATGTTATATTCACATGTAATTGCTGATCAACAGAGGCCTTTTGGGTTTTGTAGTTGACTATTGATCTGCATCGACTTAGGCAGAAAAAGATGGCCTGTTTATAGGCCCATGTGGAGCAGATTAATAAAGAATGAAGAGAAGAGGGATGTTTTAACCTTGTGAAAAGCGCTAAGATTGATTGTTACCAGGAGCTGGTTATTCATTGTTGCGGCTCTGCACTGACATGATCCCAGTCTCTATCCACTACTTGGTGTCAAAATAAATATTTTTAAGATGTAGAGAACAACACGACCTATGCTTTACGTGAATCTATTCTTCTTTGCCATATTCGCAGGCAGCTTTGGGTGTTTTGTTCAAATATGACGACGATGTGTACTCAAACTCCCTTGATGCTCTTAGCAAGTGAGAAAATGGAACACACGTCTCGCTACCTAGACTTGTGAAATAACAGCTGGGATGCAATATAGACTGAAATGAAGGGTGTTTCTCGTTCACCTTGAATCCTGGCTCAGATCCCAGATGCAAACAAGTAAAAAAACAGAGACAAAAACTCGGCTTCAAGTGAAAGTGGCCCATATGCTCATGCATAATCATAATGTTCAATATCCTAATCTAAGAGATTATCGTAAAATCGAACAGTGACAAGGACACAGAAGTATTCCCATTATGGTAGCACTGTGAATTATCTCATATTAATCTTGACGCATTCTGAGCTTAATGACTTTTGTAAAAGAGCCAAAGCGTCAAGGATAGATTAAATCACATTCTCAAAGAAAATCTAACCTAAAGCTGGAGGTGATGGCGTGATATCTGATACCTTTACTGTAACATCCCAACAGGAGAGATTCCTTCAGTACAGGATGCCCTGAAATGTCAAACTTACACAAAGACACCCTTTGAAAAACAAGGGCAGCTGGTATTGTGTATCTTAAAAATGAAGAAAAATTAGTTCAAACTCTAAAAAAAGGAGTCACGAGTGTGAGAAAAAAACTAACCATGAAGATGCTTTCATAGGAACAGATACAGCCTGGTAAGAATAATGTCTTTGTGGTTTAGTTTTTATTTTAGGAAGTAAAAGAGCTTTTGTATTTCAGGCTCCTTCTGATGTAAAAGTTATCTGCAAATATCTATCAAATATCTCATCATAAAAAAGATTGTCAGTGTTTTAATAATGCCATCACTTTTTCTCTATTTCTTTTATTTTCATTTAGAGCAACCTTTATTTAATCTTTTGTACAGTTGTAACCTATCTTTTTCTTTTTCTTTTTTGTTGTTGTTCATTTGGTTGTTTGTTGTGTCATTGTTGTGTCACATATCATTGTGTCCTTGACCTTCCCCTCTTTGTTCACTGTTTCTGTTTTTGTTTGAATAACTTTGTTACATAGTAGTAACATAGTTTTAGAGAACTTATATAACATTATGAAAAATATGCTTATTTTCCTTCTTTTTTGCGTGAATAAAAACATTACATCAGTCTGTCTGTTTGATTTCCTATTATATAATAAATTTTAGATGTATTTTCTACCTGAAACTTATATTGTTACTGTAGTCAAACAGATTCTGAAACTACCTGCCTTCCGCCTACAAAACTGCTGAATGTTTAGTCCAATTGGATCGCAGCTAATTTGTAAACATCCTCTCTGAGCCAATCAAGGACTCTGCTATTTGACCCACCCCCAGGTTGGTCTGCTTACACTAGAAAACTCTTCACATTTGCATTCATAGTTCATGATTTGTGTCCCTTCAGCTTTAAAGAAATATGTGTCATGTAACTGGAACAATGTAAAAACTAGAAAAACAGGTTAAAAGTGAATTTTCCTATTGCTTTTCTTTTTCAAACAGGTTATCCTTGAAAACAGGTTTTTGTACAGGAACCATCATCTTTGCTTATTTCATGCTTACTTCACAGGATTGCAGGAGACGAGGTAAACACTGTGTCTGAGGCACAAGGACTTACGTCTAACATCTTTAAAGTAGATGGTCTGTCTGTTGGGGTTGAGCAACTGGATGACGGAGTCATCATTGTTCTTCACTCTGCAGCTGATGGTGGCCATTTCCCCTTCAATCACCGACACATTGTCAGTCGCCAGGTTCTGACCTTCAACTTAACAACACAGACAAAAAATACAGATGGGAAAAATTACATTTCAGATGGGAAACTGGATATTTACAGCCTATCAAATATTTATCTTTCTCACAACAGGGACTCCATGTAAACACATGCACAGTGTAAAAGTACGTGAATAGGCTGCATAGATTGTCTGTTTGCAGCCATGTCTAATCCTTTTAATATAAGAGCCATGTGCAATGTTTGTCACTATTGATCTCCCCCAGCTCAGAGTGGGCCCTGTGAGTCAGTGCCAGATGGGCTGTAAGCTCTGCTGCCCACGAAGGTAGGGAGAGAGGAGAGGGTAGGAAGAAAAAAGACAAAGAAAGAGCGTAAGAAAGTGGCAAGTGGTAGATATGGGCAGGGTGGAGGAGGGGAGGAAGAGAGGGAGAACTAAACAGAGAAAAAGAGAGAGATGAGCCGGGCTGGATGCTGTTTATGGCTGAGCTTTATCAGAGCCCTCCATCTGAGGCTCCATGTGACCAATGTGCGCTCCGTGTGCTCAGCTGTTCTGTTCTGTAATCTCTAGGAATAAACGCGCTGTAAGCATCTGAGTCACTCTCTGTACACTGGCATTGTCGCCACAAACAGACCCTGGACCTTGTCGTCGTAACTTACACCTCACATCAGAACCCCCCCACACACACACACGCAAAGAAGCCTGGCTTTGTTTCCGTCCCATCTTCCAAGGGAAAAAAGGAGAGAATCAAAAGTCACCTTGTGCTATATTTATCTGCAGGAGCCAAAAAAGCATAAGGAGTATGGAGAATACGTTTTAATGCCTCAGATTCACACCGGCGGAGGAACAGCACTCTCAGCCACAGCCCCAAGAAAACATCAAAAGCACATTTGCATGCCCGAGTTGTCAGACACCTCTATTGCTTTCTGACATTTACAAAGTGGAGGAGAAAAAAACACCTGGCTGCATTTTCAGATAGTGATAATGGGAATAGACAGCCAAACTAACATGATTCAAAATGAACTCTGTGAATGCGGCAAGCAATAAGAAATTAACCTCCTGTGGAGAAAAAGCTCCTCAGACCTGTCTGATGCAATGAACTACCTATTTCATTCCACTCTGCTGCCAGGGATCAGGCTCAGGACAAAAGGAAGGTAATGGGTAAAAACAGACACAGATTATGTTCAAAAAGTACACACTGCAGCCCATTACAGGTATGTGGTTTATCCAAGGTAGGTTTTTTTTTCAATGCAGTTTATATTTTTGCCTGTTAATGTGCACTGCTGTTAATTTGATTTAGGGAAACAGTAATAAACTTGAAAAAAAAAACTGCAGAGGCGGTTTAAAAATTTTGCGGTTACAATGTAACACCTTCTCACAGCCACTGGGGGCAGTAAGACCAAGAGTAAAAGAGTTTATGAAAGGCTGTGGACACAGAAGGAACACCAAGTCAATGGTCCAGAGCCTTAGCTTTGAGGATCATTTTGTCCTGAGCATGAAAACACACAACACAGCAGCCTGAGTGTTTGGAAAAGGGAGTATGTAAAAAAATGCAGGGCTCCTCCACCTTTTCCACACATTTTTCATGCTGACAATGCTGTCACGAAGGGTTGGGCTGCTGGTGCATATTGTCCTGACAAAAATTTACCAGACAAGAATGCTGACAACGGAAGAGTCTGCATAAACCCAGAATAATCCCTGATTTAAAAAAAAAAAAAAAAAAGCCATGTATGGACTCATATAAAACTTATCCCTCCCTATTTCCCTGCAGAGACCCTGCCCTCTGCCTGCATTTTCTTATTTTCTATTTTCTAATTTTCTCCAACGAAAGCATGAATGTGAGGTCAGGACTTCATGAAAAGGTAGTCATCAGTCCCAGGCATCCAAAAGGAAGCTATAAAAATGGTGGACAACGACAAAACACAAAGTGGAAAAAGCTCATTAGAAATCAAAAGAGAGTCTGGCTTTGACTTTGACCCACTGGTGTGCAATGAACGAAAGTGTGGAGATGTGATTATCGGACATTCAGATACTGATGGTGGTCTTTTTTTTTTTTTAAAAAGCGACTATCGATACATTTAGGGACCAATTCATGGCTTCTGGGAAAAGTAGCGAAAATATACTCAAATGTAATATATTGTAAATTAATTTCATGCATGTTGCCCAGAGTAATGCAGTCACTGCCTCTTCTGTCGACAGCAACAGGGTTTCACTTTTTTCTTGCGCTGTTTGCAGGCAATTTCTTTTTACAAGTGAACTTTACTATCCTCTACTGGATTTTAAGATGTATGGCATTTGTTCTGCCAATTCCAATACTGTCTCACAATGTTAACAAAAGTGAAAAATAATTCACATTTACAACAAATGTTTTTGATCTTCTGCAAGACATAATCGGTTCTCTTATTGTCCCATATTACACCCTTCTCTTAAGATTCAAGAAAAGCATGCCAATGGTTTTCCACAATTGTGCTGTCAAATAAACTTAGAGTGAACCAAAAACATAACCTTCTTGGCAGAGGCAATAAAGTGAGCGATAATCATGAGCATCAAATCAAAATAATCTCCATGTGGAGAGCCGAAATGTTCAAGTCTGTAATGATATCAAGTGTGCTGGAGCTTCTCCGTTCATGTGCTAAGTGCTGCAGAAGACGAGGTGAAAGCAATGTGAAGTGTTTTGATGTCTATTTTATTTCAGCGCTGTAAAAGTAATATATTTGGCAGTCAAAACAGCAACATAGAGCAGCCTCAAAGCAAGGTTATTCTGCTCCCAATCTGTTGGACTGTGAGAAAGGGAATGCAATAGATAAATTCTCCATAAGGTTTAGCAGCCCCAAGCAAGGTTGGTCCCCCTCCAATATCCCAGCCTAGGCTCATCTCCAATTCAAAACACACATAAATAACGTCGCTGTGATTAGCAATCCCATCAAAGTGAAAACATGCCACTTTGTGGAACATGGAGGGTTTTTGCAATTGGAGTAAACATTTTCAATTGCCTCAGCATCCTGGTCATGATTGGGTGCAAATGAGGAGAGGCAGTCATTAATTCTGGGTTGTGGGTGGGGATGGAGGGGGAGTGGGCAGAGGCATGGCACAGATGACTGGCTGATAAATTCATACTCATTCCAGCAGCTGTCTGGAAGAGTAAAGTGCCTGTATCTCTACACATGGCTGCACTCCTGTTCCTGCATCACAACATACTGAATGAAACAGTCGGAGGAAAATACAGACCTTCAAAAGTCTGTGCGCTCTCTGAGGGGTTGTACAATCTGGCATCGAGTGTCTGGCGTGGAGGCTCGGCTCATCAGCCGTACTCAAAATGCAAAACAGCACCTACTCCGACCAATTTGAACAAAAGTTGACGAAATCAAGAAATATTAGCGGACCGGCTCCTCCAGCAGAAGTTCAGAGACGGGCACCTTTGAATCAAGTTGGCTCTCGCTTTGAACTTTCCTCTCTTGTTTTCACATCAAAAGACATGAAAGGGGTAGGAAAAAGCAGGACAGCCAGCCCCCCAATTCCTCTCCCTTGAGTCACCGCTGTCTGCAGCAGTCGCATCCTTTCAAGGAACAATCAAGACTCTACTCGACAGTCATTAACAATAAAAGTTTCTCCCTCTCGCTCTCTGATGCTGCCGTTTCACTGCTGTGTGTCTTTATCCTGCTCAGTCATTAAACCCTGATCCTTATGATGAAATGCTGTTTTAAGGATGTTCACATGTAAGAAAGCTTCTGTCTCAGAGTATAATTAGTGCTGTGCCATTTTCTCCAGAACCCTTTGCGCGGGAAGGTTTAAAAAAAAAAAAAAAAATCATACTCACTAATTCGACCATCTTTTTCATTTCGAGCAGAGACAAGTTCCCTCAGAAGCTCAGCGGAACCGTTTGTGTAATGATGCTACAACATGACTGAGGCTGCACAACCTTTTGAAGAAACTTTAAAAAAAATTGATCATCCTTTTCTGATATAGATTAAATGATCAATTCACTGTGATGAATAGATTCTTATAGGAACCCTCATACGTCCTAATTTACTTTAGTAATGGTGGTTGAGCTGTTTACTTTAAACCACGCTCGCTACCTTTCCACAAAAACACAGCAGAGGTCTCGACCAAAATCCAGTATGTGAACTTACAACTTTTCACATTTATAACATTAATAACTGCATTATAACCAAGCAAAGGATAAACACCAGCCTTCTGGTCTTAATACTGACTCATAACTTATCTATAAGGCAACAGAAAATGTGGTTCATTGACTATTTATAAAGCCATTATTAGAATATAGAAACCTTAGTAAGAAATCTTTATGTTTCAAGAGGTGGAAAAAGTACTGTACTAAGATCCCTCGCTGACTTAAAAGTACTGGTATCACGCTTTTATGATACTCCGTTAAAGGTCAGTTTGGCATTCACCACACTATTTAATAAATTACATTAAATGTCATCGACAAAAGGTACTTACCAAGTACCAAAAATAGAAGTGCTTAAATAAAAATAAGCTAATTAGCTAATTCTGGCACATTTACATTGGTGTTTAACCTGGAATGTTGATTAATTTCTATTGGACCTGGTAAATAAATAATAAATTGCAGTGAAAAAGAAAAAGTCATTCTGCAGAAAATCCCTGTCAGTGTTTCATTATATGATGTTTCTGGATTAAGATTACTGCTACATTAATGTGTGTTGCAATTCACTGCTGTAGATATTTAAGAAAGAGGTCAACTGAACTTATTCATGTACTTTGGGGTATTTTATTCTTTGGCATTGCATCACACTCCATGAGATCATTATGTGGATGTCATGTCACTGTCTAAGAAAAGTTTGTGTTTTTATAAACAAATTTTCTAGATCACTTTTTATTTCAAGAAAAAAAGCTTCATTTTTGGCATTGTGACAATGTTTTTGTCCTGATTAAAAAAACAGATTGATAAGAATCCTTCATCCATTAGTTTATCAGAATGACAATTAAATTAAAAATATACAGATTTGGAGATAGATGGTTGTCTCTACACAGGAAAAGGTAAGTAAAAGTGTAATCTGAGAAGTAACTTGTAACCAAAGCTGCTGGACAAATGCCATGGAGTGAAAGGAGACAATATTTGCTTCTGTAATGAAGTGGAGTAGAAGTTGAAATTTGAATAAAATTAAAATTAAAATTAGTCAAGTAGATGAAAATGTACTTCAAAATCCACCAAAATATATTAAAGCTCACATTTGTAAGTCAAAGTGGAAAGTATATGACAGTTTCATATGTAATCAAGTAAACACAGAAATCACAGTTTAAGTTTTACCTTAATGTGCAACATCTTTCTTGTGCATGCTTTTTAACCCAGTTTGGCTTTAGTGATACCAGCTACAGCCAGATTATAACTAACAAGAATTCACAGTAACCTCACACAATGTTAGAGAAAATAACAGAGAACAAAAGGGTTATAGCACCTCATGCAGAGAGGTGCTAGTTTGCAGCTCAGAGAAAAGAGGAGACAGCCACACACTCACACCTCATGTTCAGACAATATGGGCTGTAAATGTCGTTTGAATTTAGTGGAGACCTATACACGTACATTATAATTATAATTCTATATGAGGATATTTGTGTGTGAATAATTGTCAGCCAAGCTGGTCCACCACGTCAGTCCAGACTCCAATCTTAGCCATTAGATGACTTTTTTCATATGCACATCAATCTGTCCAACACCTGGCAAAACCTCCAATTAGCCTCAGCTGTACTTTGTGGTTATTGCTAATGTTAGTATGCAAACACACTAAATTTAGACCATTAACATAGTAAACATTATAGCAGTATTGTAGCATTGTTATGATAAGCATGATAACGTACAGTTAGCATTTAGCTCAAAGCACAGCTGATTATGGCCTCATGAAGCTGCTAACATCAGTGTAGACTTGTTTTAATTATAGGTGATAAAACCACTTTTGTTTATTTCTGCTGACAGTATTGTTAAAATAAGTAAAGTGATCATCTTAGCACTCTGCAAAAATCTCAGCAACAAACTAAAGTGGCAACCACATGGTCTGACCAGAAGTCTGCCGTTACATGTGGTGACGTGTTGATATGAGTATTAAAAATAAAAAGAGTGGATCGGCATCATGAGTGCAGGGCTCTCTCCTCTTTCCTGAAAAGAAAACACCAACATAACCAGCCATTCCAGTAAATATGCACAGATGAGCAGACTGCTATGGACAGCCAATCAACAGACACAGACAGAAGAGAGCACTTCCAAATGAACAGCAGGTAGCAAAAAGAAAGAGTACCTGTCACGATTTCAGCAGCTCCTGTTGCAGCGCAGGCGAGGACGAGAGCAGAAGAGAGGAAAACAGACAGCTTGTGAGCAGAGAGGATGCAAGCAGAGAGCCATATTCCACTTGTAACAGAAAAAAAAAAAATCATCATTTCTAAATAGGGGTGTTGAAATTCATTATATTCAAGCTCCATATGCTATTTGTGTAATTTTCCACCAATTAAGGACAATACAAAAGGCATCATAATGAGTCATTTTTACAATCCAGTCATTCTATTTTTTCCACAGGTGTCTCCGATCCCGACATAATGAGCCATTTTTCTCCCTTCAACCGTTTGTTTTATTAATATGGAGGTACATATTCATGTCCCTGATTGAGATTCCAGCCAGCCCCTGCTGTGGAGCTGCCACTGCCTGGAGACGCTCCCCTGGGACCTGTGGTGTATCCTGGAGAGGAGAGCACCCATTCAGAACGGTGCCCACCAAAACTGGCATCTCACAGGGCATGGGAGACTGGCGTGTTCCCAAGTCCCCGCAGCAGTGCTCAGGGCCTGCACCCTCGGGAGCGCTTCCATCATTCATTGTCTGCTATTCATAAACAACCCCCCTACCTCCCTCCCTCCCTCCCTCCCCCTTCTCCCTCTCATACACACACTCACACACACACACACACACCCACACACACCTCCTCCTCTGCCCTCTGCTGCACATCCATATCTAC
>JAPZDZ010000024.1:17828396-17868643 GCA_029783805.1 Acanthurus tennentii
TGTGTGTGTGTGTGTGTGTGTGTGTGAGGGGTAATTAGGACATTAGGAGAAGCTTCTGACAGGCTTGTCATCAGCACAGTCTGCCCGGTGGAAAAGAGGTGGTCAGAGGGGTAAGTGGGGGTCCGGCAGGGTCAAGAGACAGCTGCTGCACCACCACTCACTGTCTGGAAGCTCTCAGAGAATATTAAACCACCGGGGCCTCGGCCAAGACGCTCCCTCATTTATGGAATACACAAAGCTGTTAGAGGCAGTGGGTAATTTATTCCACTGTTATAAAAGTGCTATTGTTTTTTTTTTGTTTTTTTTTTTTTATCCTGAAATATGAGAACATAAACATAAAAAAAGACCAAAATAAATGGCAATGGCATTGAGGTAATTGAGGTTATTTTGTAAATCAGGGGATTTAGAACGCAGTGATTGTTGCTTTCATTTCTGCACTCACACTTCTTCTCTTTTTTTTTTCCATGATGATAAATCTGCTCGGTCTCACTCCTCCTGTGTGTCCGTCCCCAGCAAAGGGAGGAAATATTATTACAATATGAGACATATTAAATACATCCCCCAAGGCTGATGACCTTGGCGATGACATACCATTAATTGTATAGATGGATTATTATCATCACAACAATAACAAGGCTCCTTTCTCTGCTCCACTCTTCCTAACACCTGTGCCCGTTCTCCGGCTGCCTCTGCTCATATACTCATAATCACATCTATCAGCCCAAAACGTTAACTGCATCCGGGGACGCTAAACACGTCCATTTGTTTGCAGTTGTAATGTCTTTTGTGCGCCTCAATCAGGCACCTGTCAGACACACACCTGCTACCTCGGTGCTAAGAGAAAAGGCAGAGGGAAGGCCTTTTGTTTCCTCACAGAGTTTATAATCAGCGCGTTGTTTCCAATCTTCTTCCACCATTTTTCAATTTCCCATTTCCCTTTTCGCAGTCAAATCACTGCTATCAATCAGGTGCATGTTTGAGAGAGGAGAGAGCGAGAGAGAGTGTGTCTGTGTGTGTGTGTGTGTGTGAGTGCAAGTGTGTGTGTGTGTGTTGGAGAGAGAGAGAGAGAGAGAAATAAAGAAGGGGAAGTTCCTTGATGGAACCATCTCCAGCCCTAGGCCTCATTAGTCAGAGACTGCAGGAAGAGATGTGTGTGTAAATGTGAGTGGGGTACGCATGTGTGTGTGTGTGTGTGTGTGAGTGTGTGAGTGTGATAAAAATGAATACTGGTAGAGTGTGTCTGTCAATATGAGGCCATTTAACATTCCCCATTCCACCCGAATGATGCACAGCGGACATTATGCTCTCTATTTGAGTTCTCCTAAATGGATACTCAACCCAGTAAGTTCTATTATATTTTGCCCTTTCCTTCCACTGTGCTTACTGATATCATGGCAGAAGATGACCTATAACGTCTCGAAACAATTTCTGCGCGGCCATCACAACATCTCCTCGGTTTCAGCATGCCGTGCTGTGAAAACATCTCAGAAACGAATGCAGCTGACTGATGTGGCAGTCAATACAAATCAAACCATAACAGCTGCATAGGCACAAGTCATATTGATCTCGTGCGGCAAGTGGAGCACGCGATACATTGACAGCTTTGAAGAGAGTCAACTTACTCGCTTTGAAAGTCTGTTTCATTGAACACGCCGACTGCTACAACAGAAATAGCACAAAGTCCTCAGTTAACATTCATGAGGCACAAATTAGGCAACAAATACAAACAGTGAATAAAGGATGAGCAAACACAACGACTCCAGACTGTTGCCAACGTGGCAATATGCTCCATGTTTTACTGAGTGTATTGATTATAAAAGAGATCTATTTGAAGTGGCCATACAAAATGGCAACTATAGTAAATTCACAATGGCAGGGTAATATACGGCTTCACTGCTTTCATTTATTCACAGCTTGACATTTCCTCCCTTCCACAGAGTGTGCTCTAACTGTGTGCCAATGGCCACATCATTTAGACTGGACCCGCATGAATATTTAACATTAGTGCCTGGCTCGTAGCTTGCAGAAAATGAATTATTTTTCGTGGGCTTTGCAGAGGCACCGTGGAAAGCCCTCACTCTGGTGATGAATCGCTGGAGAGTTTATGTTGTATTAAGCAGGCAAAACAAATGGCTATCAATCATTTGAAGCTTTTCATGCTTGCCAGCTACGCATCCCTTCCTCTCTTTTCAGAGATTCTGTGGGGTTTTTTTTTTTTTTTTTTTCAGAGGGATCAGCTGCCAGCCTTGGGTGTGTAAACGAGGGTCAGCCTTGAGTTCACTCTCGTTTGTTGACAAGCTGGAAGAGGAAGACTCAGGGTGTGCTACAGTAGGCAGCGGTGTTACTGCAGCTGTAAGTAAATGAAAGAGAAACCTACATACAGGTGAAGCAAAAGAACCGGTTTAACATTTGGTTTACAGCACTATCTGTGATCATTACCCAGAGGTCATCAGCTATATTTGTCCCAGGGCCTGAACTTTTCCAAGCACACAGTTTTGAGGGCAAGACCTATTATTTTTTTATGACCCTATTTTGGTATGAAGAGATTCCTGGAAAAAACAGATGAGGACATGAGAAACTGACAAGTGTTGCCATATTTATGGCACACAGCAAGCATCGGCTATAAAATACAACTTCATAGAAACAGAAGTTATTTCCAAAATGTGATTATTTCTGTTCTACTCAATTTTTTTGCAGTGAGACAGACAACCTTATTACCCCAACAAAAAAGGACCCCCAACACAGGCACACACACACACAGACGCACCAACAAAACCAGATCCAACACAACATCACTTCGACCGTCTCACAGTTACAACGAGACAGTATTACATCTGCTGGGATTACATAGCTGATGTGAGTATTCAGAATAGCTGTATTTGATTATTACTGATGAGAGATTTCACGGCAGTGTGTGCAGAGTACAGCGCAATCAGCTGTGCATTCTTTCCGTCTCTCTCCTTAGCTTTTAATTTATTTTAGCTCTGTCTAAACAAGTTCTGTTTAAACAGCATTTGCTCAAACAGAACGAAATTTAAACAACACCCTCAGTTTTTGTTGCTTGAGGGTCATCAGATGATGATCTGAGTAAACCATTTTAAAAGTCTTATTAAACTGCAAGTAATGAGCCTAATGCAGCTTTTCTTCAGATTCCAGTCTGAAGTAAGGCTCTGACGTGGTTGACTTATAGTTTTTTTCTGGTTTCTAAAACGGAAGCCATGTTTAGAAACCATGTTGTTAAATGACATGAACTTACCCTAAACGCAGTGAGGAGTTTGCGTATTGCTACTGCAAGTGAACATTTACCACTGCTAACAAATTATCGACACTATTTTAAACTCACTTTTCAAAACCACATTCCACACTGCGCCATTGCACACATTAATTAGACACTGACTGGTTTATGTAAGAGGTGTGATCAACAATTTTCAAGACTCCCACTGTTGTGTAATGACAATGTGCTTCATTGTAGTGAGCATGTAATGTGTGCAAGAAAATACATTTTATATAGGTATTCTCAGTTACATGAGAACTTGCTTGCACCTGCTACATGCAGACTGTTGTGTAGCTCTCTGTTTGTGTGTGACAGCAACAGCCTCTTTTTGAGTTTTTTGATCGTACCTCATAAATGCCTAAAAACTGCTATACAACCACAGATGGTGACAGAGCGCCCTCTCACACAGTGTGACATACAGATAACAGTGACAAACTAAGGTCAAACACAAGCTGAAAGTGTTTAGCCTGGCACACAGCACATCTTGTGATTTTTAATTCTGGAAAACATCCACTGAAAAAGGAAGGAGTTAGCCTGGCTTCAGACCTCCACGTTCGCCCACTCCACCAAGTTCAGTTGATGGATTTCACAGATGGCAACAGTGACAACTAGCTGATAATCTTGTCCAATATCAGGCCAGGAGGGAGTTCAACTAGATACAGCTACATAGGTGTTAGCAATCCGTCTAACCTCTTCGGCCCCACCAGCAGGACGCTCAGTGGGGATTCACACTGTGCAGCCAAACATTGTTTAAATTCACAACTCTAAATTTCAAACTCTAGAAAAGATCCTAATTTTTAAAGATGTCAAGTATGTCAAGCTGAATGATGGTGCACTTGTAAGGTGAGATATGAATATTTTTACTTGACAACAACAAACAACATACAGTTCTTCGATGAAGAGTTGGAAGAGTTGTTAAAGTATATATTTGTAAGGTGCTGTCAGACAGTACAGAGTGGCCTAATAGGATTTTCCAACTTTAAGAAAACTGGATGTCAAAAGGCTAAACCAGCTTATAAAGGGATGTTGTTTATGTTTTTCACATACAGATACACATGATTTCTTGGTTTCAATGTTCCATTCTGTCAAACAGAATGTAACAAAAACTTAGAGGGGATTTTAAACTCTTTTGCTTATAACAGCTCCATGTTTGTCAGCATGGATCAATACCTGTCCATTCAATGGTCGGTCTCCACAGTTGTGTGTCAGGGAAGGGTTGAGGTTCATGTTTGAGGGAATCAGCACCTAAAAATGAAGTTTGCGTCAAGAAAAGGCCTATTGAGTCCTGTTCAAGGACGGCGGTTTCTTGCAAATAAAAAGTCTCCCGTACAAACAAAACTGAAAAAAATGAAAACATCTGCTCCTACAACATTAAGAGGGCTAAGAGATCAAACCTAAGAGTGCTTATAGATGATTAAATCAGCTCTTCATGCTTCCCCTACCTGCTTTGAGTAGTTTTATTTGATTGGCTACGTAATTACCTTAACATTGGTTAATTGCTGGTTAATTTCCCTCTCATAGCAATCTCGTAACGCTCTAGTCTGCCAATCAGTAATTTAAAAATCACGTATAAATTCAGTCAGGTAAAATACACACACATCGGGGGTGCACAAAACGCCAGCGTGACACCAAAGAGTTTACAGATTCTCGGATTACTTGACAGTTTCATTAAGACAGATTACTGTGACCCTGAAGTTTTAATCTTCCAGATAAAGTGATGCTGTTTTTACACCCTTCCTCAAGGATGCACTTCATTTCCAACAACATCCAAGCCGAGATGAGATTTGGCCTCCCTCAAACACAATCTGAATTGCTTCAATTGATTAAACAGAAACTGGCGGGCTGAACAGAGCAGCAGCAGAGTACAAACCCGTCCACACAGCCACTGGCAACTGTGGACACAAGATTGAGGGTAAGATATCTGTGAGTGGCCTGGCACCTGAGTCAGGGAGATAGTCCTGCTTACTTGGGGAGGGAAGGAGGGAGGGTCAAATTGGAGACAGACTGGGTGGCTACGCCTGTGTTTCCCCTTCAGCTTAATATTTTATGGATGTGCGATACAGCTCGGGTGACAGTTCGAGATGACTGAGAGTCGGCATGCAGCGGCAAGAGTTCAGCATTTCTTTTTCCTATGGGGACGAAGTGCGACACGATCAGAGAGTGAGGCTGAAACTGCGAAATGTGTTAATAACTGTTAATGTGAGGAGTCTGAAAATGACTTAAAGTTTGTGCTCGTCTGGTGTGTGTCTGTGTGTGTTTGTGTGAGATGAGTGAGTGCTATCTGCAACCAGAGCCCATGAAAGGCAGCGGCAGTACAGATGTATCTCTCTCTGAGCCCAACATGAAACACAGGAAACGGCCTCTTTGATCATCACCTACCTGTCAGTCTGCCCTCCACGGGGACCGCCTGTTACGACTGCTGATGTGCCGCACTGACAGGCCAGAAACACACATGCAAACTCAAACACATCGAGAAATAAAGCAGCACCGCTGTGAGTCTGACTGGCGAAGACAGTCAGACTCGTCCCCACGGACGTATAACCATGACGACCACCAGTGTGGGCAAAGCAAAGGTTTATTATTCTACATTTAGATTCCAATTAGCCTCAGTAACTGTGAGGCTTGCTGGGGTCCACGTTTGCAGCTGCACCAATGGGCAATTTAGTTCCTCACTCCCTGTGATTGTATGTTTGTTGAATGTGGGAGGAAACAAGCAGAAACCCATGCGATCAAAGGGAGAAAACATATGTAGAAGTAGTGAGTTGAAAGCAAACAAGCCTTTCCAAGTTCATTTGTTTGACTTACTGCTTCTACAGTAGATATCCTGGAGAAGACCTGCTGAGAGAATCTGTAGACAAACAGGAAGTCAGGGTTAGCACTGACAGATGAAAGCTGGTTCTCCCTTTTCTAAGACTCTTAGAAGAGAAATCCATAAGAAAGGGAGCAGCACATCACTAGACTGACTGCTTACTACTGCCCACAATACTCTTTGCTGTAGCTCTCTGTGGCTAGTAGTAGCCATTAGCTTGTTTGCTCAGTTAGCTATACTGTTGATGGCCCTATTAACTGACCAGGACAAGCAACTTGGATCACCGGGTGAGCGACACTGGACTTAGCAGCCTTCCAGCAAACACAGCTGGACTGAGACTGAACGCAGCCCTTTTTGGCTCTCATAGCAAATAACTTTTCAACCCTCGTATCAGACAAGGCAGTCAATTTTGGTCCAATCCGCAAAAATCCTGAGTTATACATGCAATGATGACATTTTTTAAAATTTTCACTTTGTACATTACACGTGCACAACAAATAAAGTGTGATTTAGATAAAGATGAGTTAGCAAATAAACTATAGTTAAAGTGAGTTGAGAAAATGATAATGAGAGACAAACTCTGCTCTCCTGCATGAGTCTAGTGTCTAAAGTACAGCACACTTAATTTTCCGGGCCCTTACATTATGCCTTGCTGCATAAAAGGCACCGTACTTCCTGCACTGACACTAAATGTTGGCACCCAACGTACATTGTGAGCTGCGGATTCATTTGATGTTGATATAATTACTGGAGATGGTGGGCTTGAAAATTTACATTTCAAAAATCAACAACAAATCTCTTTCCAGGAATATTGCCCTGAAGAATCCAGGAAACACACTGACAACACATTTCATTGGGACTTTTTCCTCTCTTTAATAAGCAATGACAATTTCTCAGATTTAAGAGTTTTTATTATATCAGTGCTGTCATTAACGCAAAAACTTCCATTCACTTCCATTCAATTGGGATGGAAGCAGAAATGTCAAAGCCAGACATTTCCAAAACTTGGGCACCAATGCTACAGCTAACTAAATGGCTATATACACATGGGATAAATGAGAAAATATAGTTTTTGTAAGTTGGGTGACCTGAAGCTTTAAGGCTTCTGCTGCAAAGATCAGTCTCAGCAGGAAAACTGGCTTCAGCCTCCATGCTGTGCAGAGACCTGCTGGCTTCGACTAAAACTAACTTTGCTAACCAACTTCCAAGTCGAAAAAGTCTCCTAAAATAGGCCCTCTGTATCTCTGTTGCCTGTGTTGCCTTTGTATGTATCTGTGGGTTAACAACTGTTGGTCACCATTGTCAAAAGACATCCTTTAGAGGCTCCATTCGCCAAAGCTTGTTAGAGAAATATCTGCACCTTTAAGATCAATCAAACAGTTTCTACATCCTCATTCCCTCTGCTGCCTCTGTCGCCTTTTCACCATGGTCCCTGTTGCTCTTTCTCTCTGATTTTTTCTGCCACCGCTGTTTCCAGCCTCCATAGGTTGAAGTTACCCCTTTAATCTCCATGTTCCCCCACTGGCATCGAATGTAAACAAATGAACAATATAATGCAGCAGCGAGTACACACATTTATATGCAGAGTCGTGTTCGGTTGTGTTTCTATTTCAGGCGAGTTCGACTTCTTTGTTAGTGTATCACCCACATGACTTAGGGTGGTCACATTTGGTTGCAGCAATTTACACAGTTTAAGTTGTAATGGCTTTTCCACATCTTCCTCAGAAACAGCTACGACACCTCTGTAACTACTTTGGGGATACACTGTGCGACCACAGCTCCGACACCATTAGCATACATTGTACTGTCAATTTAAGTGTAATGTTTGCAGCTTATTCTAATGGGAATGAGTCAATTTGTTTTGAGAGTAGCTTGAGAATATGAGGACAGAGGAAACATGATGTTGTGTGGATTCCAGCAGAAACATTATATTGCCAAATGTTCCGATGCAGTCTCCCATAATGTCATCTCTGTCATGCTCCAGATCAGAGCGTCTGATCTCGCAGCACAACATCAAAGACTCCTCACCGGTCAAGCGCACGCCAAGAGAACCAGAGTCCAACAGACTGACAGACTCGAACACATTCGCAGGAGCTCGTTCAATGTGAACGGCTTCATGGCACTCTCTCGTCTGTCGCTTCAAGTCTGCAAACACGCTAATATGATCACATCACACGACACTCGCGTATTTTCTCTGTGCAGTTATAAAGATAAGATTTATCCGATTAGATAAAGATATAGAAACCTCATATTTCTCACTGCTTCAACAGTGAGATTATTGCTTATAACTGTTTTTTTTACATTGTAAATTTACTGAAAACAACAAAGTAATTATACTCAATTATCAGTAATTACAACACATACATAATGGGACTGAAATAAGTTTTAAGGAGTGAATTGTCAGCAGAATGTACTGTATGTTTTAAATTAATCAAAACTAAACTTACGCACAGCAACTCCTGTCAGTGTTGTTATATATAAACTATTGTTTTGTTTTTTTCTGTCTTAGTGTTGGATGATGAGAAAAAAACATTTAAATGTTGTACCAGGTTGAGACTTTAAATATATTTAAAAACAATAAAAATAAAAAAAGTAGTCAATTAAAATGAACAAATTTACACTGTCATTCACGAAAAAAAATCATTAAATGTGTTAGAACTGTTAGTAAGAAGAATAAATTACACAAATAATGTGCATGTATCTGCTTAGCTGTACTTATATAGTCTGGTATTTTGGTAATTGTGCTTAGTTACCACAGCTAGTGCCACTTTTATTACTCTTATTTAGAGATTTCAGTGTATACAATGCTTGAAAAAACTTGAAAACTTGAAAAATATAATGTTTTTCTTTAAAGCTACTTTCTAATTTTACAGTTCATTCTGTAGGATTTAAGGCTCTATTTGTACAATAATGGAATATAATATTCATATATAAACATTAATTAGTGCACATTCACCTGAAATAGTAATTGTTGGGTTTTCATTTCCTTTGAATGAGGCTTTCATGTCTTCAAAGTAAGTGGGCCTCTCTGCACAATCTGCCATGTTTCTACAGTAGCCCAAAATGGACAAACTTGCCACTGTCCGGAGGAATGTCACTGAATTTGTGCTTCTTATGCCATGAATATGACTGCTGAAACAATACAAAACAATAACAATAAAGCAACTGCTATTACTATGACTACTACATTCACTAATAATAATAATAAAAGAATATGAATATAGGATGTTGCACAGCAGTTCTTGCCAGAGGAGTTGATGAAAACAGAAGAGATGATGATCGTGGAGGAAATAAAGGGAAAGAGTCGGCTAATCTGTGGCACAACACTGCTGACACCTCGTAAGATTAGAGACGCCTCTCAGTCTAAATCAGTCCTCTATCTGCATGCTTAGTGCTATTACTTGCTTTGTGGGGCTCTACCCTCAGGGGTGCATTGCCCACACAATTTGGCTGTCAAGCTGCAGAGGAGGAACACACACTCACTCACACACACACTCATGCACAAAGTCATGCTGGGAGAGATAGGCATGAATCAAATATGATGATTAACAAGAAAAAATTCTGGGAAATCTTCACAGGGAGAGTCTACACAGTCACAATGGTGGAAACTCCCAAGAACGTAGATGTGAAAGACTTAGAGCTGTGTTTCTTTCAGCAAATATAAATACAAGCTATTATATCTAAGGCGCAACAATAATTCCAATGCAGCAGCACAGACCGCTGGGAGTTTTGATGACTAGAAAGTTAAGGGATTTTGAGGCAAATTTTTGCCTTACACAAAACAAACTAGTAAGAGAATGTTTTTTTTCCGGAAGGATCATGTCTATGCATAGGGTTTATTTTGGGCAGACAAGAGACTGCCACTGGAATGCCAGAGTAAATACCGGGTTTTGTCAGTTCTCTGTGCTGGTGTTTGGGATCCAGAGCGACCGCAGGATCAGCATCAGAGAACATTTTCATCCCTCGGCTTACAGACCTACTGAACTGCAGCTCTACATCCTCTTCCTAGCCTTACTGCTCTTCGCCGTGAGCCAGCTTTACTCCTTGAAATAAAAAACGGCCCCACAACTGCCCCTCACATTGGATTTGTGTGCAGGGTCGAAGGAAGGCAGTTCATTGGCAAGTTCAGCTTGGGAGTTTTTATTTTTGTTGCAATATGAGGAAATTAATAAAGGAGTTTTTGCAGCCTGTTGTTGAGAGCAATAAAATAAAATGACAAGAGGATATTTTATTGTAACAATTCAAGTCAATATGGTTCATCTTGCAGCAAAGAAACACTAAAATATGGCTCACCTTCAAAACCAATCAGTTTAATTTTGTACCTCTTTTCTCTGTTCATGTAGAGTGCTTAGGTGGATTTTTTTTTTAAATTCAATTACCAGAGTCAATTTCAACAATGCAAAATATCTCACATACAACCTGGCAATAATGCAGACCTGCATAATGAGGTAAAATGTAGGCTAAATGAATCCAAATCGGAGGAGCCATGGGACCAGGGGAATATGCAGTGTGAACAATTAGCCAGCTCATCCAGCATACGAATCAGCTCTGGCACATTACGCACATACTGTAAAGCTCATTACTGCTGCAAAGCACACAATCAGTCGATCAAATTCTGTGACAGAGCAGTGAGCGAGCTCTGTCAGGATCCGCCTGTCATTCAACTCTTTAACCCGCTGCTGCACCCTAATCACCCGGCGCAGACACAACATCAGCCTCATGTTGTGTTTTAACAAGTCATGCTTCGTTATGTGCAGGACTTTTCCAAGACTTCTTCACTCTTTGATGGATGCTGACTGTTGTGATGCTTTCATCTCCTTCCTCTAAAAAAAAAAAAAAAAAAAAAGGATCCTTGAACGCAAACACCCATGGTTAAACATAAAAGGGCTGAGATATTTTAAAACTGACATCACTTCAAAGGGAGTGAACACATTCAAAGGGTATCACAGGAAAGAGATTCAAAAGCCTGCTAGTCACCTGTAATCCACTGCTAATACTTGGTCCCCACAACGGCATATTAATATTCACACCAGTCACACACACACACACACACACACATATATGCCCTGGTTGAATATATAGAAACATGCTGGCAATAAGTGAGCCATTAATATTCAGCTGAGCAACAAGATGTACAGCTGCAAGAATTTCTCATGTAAATATTTTGAAGTTTGTAGCTACTGTATTGATTCAGCATGCCAGCAGGAAGGATGTACACGTATACAAGGATTATCTCATCAATATATCACTGTCATTACAGCTGTTTCATAGCGACAACTATCCTGTTCGCTGGCATCTACCTCACTTTTTCCGCTCTTCTCCTCTGCGCCTCATTCTTTCATCACTACAGCTCTTTGTCTCTGCCTTTGCCACATTCTTTGAATTTGTTGCCTCAGTCAGTTGTGTTGAAAGATATAGCTTTATAAAGAGAACATGCCTCCACTTCTAAATAAAGCAAAGGAAGGAACTGTACCTTCAAAGGCTTCATTTTTTTTTACCACAGCGGAGAAGTTACAAGTTTTTTAAAAGTTTTAGATAACAGCATTAAATCCTTGCTGTGGCACAAACAAGCTTTCAAGATCTTAGGGTCGGGAAATAAACTCTTTTGAAAGTGAAGCTAGAAGATATTTTGGCATGTTGTCACATCGCGTAACTATCATGATGCATAGAAAATGATAAGTAAAATATTCAAACAGAGATTTTATAGAATCTTTATTAGCTCTAACAACTGTTTTTAAAATAGTTTTTAAGTAATTTCCTTCAGGCTTCATAGATCAGTTAACAGTTATAGATCCCCCCTGAGGAAAAATCTGATTTTAACCTTGATTACATGTCTATGTAGAGTTATTTATATATTGTAAGACGTGTAATGAGCGACTCAAACAATAAATGCTATGCCACAAGATTTCTGCCTTGGACCTGAAGTAAACCAGTGAGAGTCACTCATACACTGAATCAGAAGGCCAAAGCATCATATGTCTATGAAACAAGCTTGCAGGGTAAAGCCATGGCCAAATGGGGGCTGTCAAAGGAATAGCCTGGTGTAGCTACTTTTGGTTAAGTGTCAAGCTAAGTTTCTATTCTGTGTTTTTGTTGCAAAAGGAGAAATTTTGAGCTTCATGTTTTACCAGTCGATCTGACAATCCAAGAGCCAAACTGTAGCCATTGGGTAGCTGTTTTTTCTGAGCATTTTTTTGGCATAAATCTTATGTTGAAGCCCGATTTGGTTCCATCCATTTATCTAAGACGATGTAAGGCTTGATAGGATTTTTGATAGGACATCTGGCAAGTAAAATCAAAGAGGAATTCATGGGTTGCGAGATTATCAAAATTCCCTATTCAGTTAAAGGAATTTTTAAAACATGGCAACTGAAAAGTTGTTGAAAAGTAACTGATAGTTTACCAAGTGACACCCTCTTAGCTATTGTGGCTGCCACAGATGCAGTTTATAGTGATAATGATGGCAGATTTACCGTTAGTGGTAGTACTATGAGTGGATTTTGTTGGCTAAAATGAGGACTAGCAGAATTTTCTAACTTCAGCTACTGTAACTTATTTAAGTGTTCATCTGAACCATCAAGATACCTGAGCGGCTTCAGAATAAATAACATTTTAATGACAAACTATGAAATACTCCTACATACAAGGGCCAAGTAGCTTCACTGTAAAATACACAAATGATGCTTATCTCAGCTGGTGATGCTGAGTTTTATGCCCTGAGCCAACTTTTTAAAATTCTCTTCGAAGTTAGGGATTCAATATGTAAAATATACTGTAAATATGAATAACAATTCCACCACCCACTAAAAACCGCTTACATGTCACGCAAGAAGAGAAAGTTTAAAAGGTGGAGGACAAATCAAAGACTTTGGCAAATGCAGTGCCATGAATCCCAAATTTGTCTTTTGCTCGATTGCATCATCCCAAAATAAAAAAAAAGAGCAGTACAAAGGCTGCTTTTGTTACTCTAAGCTATGATATACTACAACGTGGGCACAGCCAAAAAAACTACACTGAGCGGCAGCCCTGTGGGCCCACCATCCTGCAACCCCACATTAGCCTCTAATACAGTTAGCTAATATCCTGCCTTTGGCAATAATACGAGGTTACTGCTGAAGGTAGTAAGCTGGCGTGCTTTCAGCTTACATTAAACACATCATTTAATCCATTCCTTTTCTCTTGAGTGTTTGGTTTTGGAAAGGTGACACCCTCTTTCAAACTCTGCTATGTTTGCACAATGGCTGGGGGCAAGGTTTAGTAAATACTTAGGTGCCTTCAACAGCTTATTATTAATCTTTACATCTCTAAAACATTCCTTATTAAATTTCAACGAACTTAAAAACTTTCTAGCTTTTGTAAAGGATAACTTTTGTGTCATATTTGTATCATTTTGAATAAACACCACAGAAACACTAGCGCTATTGTTGTGTAAGTAATCTCAGGCATCAGGCACAGTGTAAGTGTAAACAGTGTATAACAGAAGCCAGTATACCCTCGGTACAGTCGCAGTGAAAAACAGAATCACACATTTTGGCAGAACACTCACAAGCTCTTGAGGGAAAAATCTTTAAGCTGCTCAAATTTCCATTTCCATTTGATTGCTCTCTCTCAAACTGCTGTGTATTAGTTTGGCACAACGGGCAGATAGAGTCCACTCTATAAAACGACTCTTTAAACCATTTTGTTTCTGGGCAGCTTCATTTCAACCTAAAAATCAGTTGAGTGAGCGAACTGACAAGGGAGCAGGCAAAGAATATTAAGAATTAAAAGGAAAAGATAAGTTTCTTTGTGGGTCGGATGAAGAAGAATATTTAGGATTCCACATAAGGTTACTTAAGGTGAAAACATTTACTTTTGTATTTGTTTTATGTTTTACAAAGCCTCTAAAATGCTCTCAGGCTGCAAGCAGATTGGTTATCTACACCAAAATGTATTGTTAATGTATGATTTTATACCCGTATTCATTCAGGTTGCAAAGATGGCAGAGTATTACACTAAAGTCAAATCTATATGCAAAATATTCCACTGCTGCCTCTGTTTAAAGCAGACTGTTGATGGATCAAAGGTGACAAATGAGAATGACATCCTGAAAACAAACGAGCTAAAACGACCACCCTGCAGGTGAGACCTTAGCTGTTGCTGATGATGATGTATGTCTCTGCAGGATAAGAAAATAAAGCTGAAAACTGCTAATCTCTCCACTCTGATTATTGCTGTCACTTTAGATTTATCCATTGTATGTGTGCAGATTTGGCAGCCGGTTTCATAGCTCTAAACACAATCTCCAAGGGAAATGCTAAGGTCAAGAAGGATCCATAAATAATCCCTAAGTCTGTGACTCTTCCACTAAGCGTTATTCAAAGACGATCGATAGGATGTTGTGATTCAAACACAAAAACCTATTCTTTTGCTTATCAGCAAAGCTCTCTCCCAGCACTTTGTGGTGATCAATTATTAAAATCAACTTCACATGGTTCCTACGTGTCAACAAAACAGGGAAGTCAGATTTATTCTATAGCCTAAGACTTTTGAGAGGTAATTTTTCATCCAAGTGGCCTTTAGCATTTCTTATTAAAATACATTATTGTTCTTGTAGATTTATTTATTCAATGTGATAGCTCATTAGTCAGATTAATGTAATGTACTCTCTTCTCACTAGAGATGGTATGCAGGCAAAGAGGTCCTTGTTGCTGTATAAATAAATGACATGAGGTAAAGTCTTCTGCTTTTTGCTGCATCACTGGCTTTCATTATGCATCTATTTTTAAGTATAGGGTGATGCTAAAATTAACTCTCAGTCCTTTAGTTGAGACCAATGCTCATCTTCAGTATCCAAACTTTACTTGAAGTATCAAACTGGAGCAACATTATGGTGTTTTTGGATCAAACTTAAGGCTTCTAAAATCTAAGCATGCTGCCAAATTTATGTTAAGATGTAATTGTGTGCCATTCAAAGGCATGTGCATGCTGAAACTGAATGTAGCCACTATGAAAAACAATCTCTTTGCCTTGAGTCAGAAGTTAAAAGACTGCGCATGCTGTTTTGTGCACAAATCTGGGGATTCGACAGCCCAACTCTAGGTTTCATTAAAATGTTCGTTCACCAGATGCACAAGCCTTTCACTTAGCAGCAAATCAAACTCTGAGAAACTGCAAAGGCTTGGTGTATTTTTATATGTGATATTGTGTAGTTTTTTTAAAGCCAACTAACAGAAATTTCATCGAGAAGCAAAAAAAAAAAAGCAAAGCACTTCCAATTATGATAAATGTACGTTTTTTAAGATGAATATCATCATGATTATGCACAAGAAAATTAACATGTCACCTATTTATTTAGATACACTTCTTATCAATGCTGGCTCTTAGAAATTACATTTATGCCCTAATAAACCAACTCAAAACATCAGTTTATTAAGAAAGAAGCCTCCTGCCAACTGAGTTATGTTTTATCAACATTAAGAAAAATATGTCTTATAAAACTATCTGAAAATTGGCCAAATGTTTTTCTTTTGTATTCCCTGCAGTATTCGCTCTATGGCAATTAAATGATAAATGTTTTAAGATAATTTTCAGGAAACCTAAAGCACTTGTTTCAGGATAGGTAAATATTGAAGTCTTAGTGATATATTAAAAGAGCCAATGCTGGTTTGAGGCACCAGACAGGACATGTGTACCTTGTCAATATTTAAGCAAATCCACATCTGTCCCCAACCCTAAAGGATCATATTGCACCAGTGGTTTTGCATGTCTAGCTACTTTTAGCTAATTTTAGCTTGTCTTACATCACAGCAAACCAGTTTGAAAAAAAAATGCTGCTGTATTTGAAAAACAGATTCGAGTATTTTTCCAGGAAGCTACTGATTTCCATGAAGTGACATTTTTTCACAGTCGCATAATTGTCCTGATGTAAGAGCGAGGCAGAGTGACACAAGCACACCACGATAATGTAAGGTTGACAGTAAAAGTGAACTAGAGGTCACTGTGATAGACGGACACAACTGAAGTGTGCTAACTTACCTGTTTTCTTCAGTGCAAAATTGAATGAAACTCAAAGGAAATCTGGAATTGTGGGAAAAACATTTTTTAAGTGTAAAGGTGTGCTTCTTTGTTGAGTAAAGATGATTTGCTTTTAAGGCAATAAAACTTGCAAACACAGTGATATGGCTCCTTAAGTTTTTAATACACAAACTTAGAGTTTTTAAAGTAAAAGCAAAGGTTGGTATTTATTCTGCCAGTAAATGCTTCTGTGCACTTGTAAAAAATTAAGTAACCAGGGGAAAATGGTAATTTTTCATAAAGTCTTCCAAACATATTCCCGAGCTAAAATAAAACACATGATTCTTACAATGTTTTTTTTGTTTCTGCTCTTTTTTCAAAGTCCAAAAAAGAAAATTCCTGGATTCAGCATCCTTTTCCAATCCAGCTCTCAGAAGCACAGACTGCATTGCACATCCAAGCATTTAAATCGCCTCCCTTTACTCCTGTGCAAAGTAGGACACACCTTCACTCTAGGGAAACACTGGCCATCTCTCCGGTTATTTGAGGAACTACTTACTCCCCATGGTTTTATTTCTAATGTCAACAGTATTTGTATAAAACGTAGCACTGACTCATCTCCACTCTAAATGCCAACCTCCACTCAAGGAAAAAAAAAAGGTAAGATGATGTCTTTTTCTTTTTACTATGTCAGAAAAAAAGACAGCCATTACAGATAAACACTGTTTACAAAATGTTCTAATACTGGCTGTTTGAGCTGATGTGAATCCAGTGTTTGATCACAGTCCTAAGGCAATTTTTCAAATCTATCTGCACTACAAAACAGTCTGATGGAAAACGCATTTGCTGTGCTCTGATTACAGATTATTACAACCCAATGAACAAACATTTGTCTTGTCAACATCTCCGGTATGAACTACTTCCTCATGATTATGATGCTATTTGAATTTCGCCGCATGCTATTTTTCATGTCAAAAAAGTCACTCTCACATGTTTTACTCATCAAACGTGAGAAAAGCTGCTCACAGGGCATCCTGCTGGCCGCAGAGTCTGAGGCAGACACATTTTTCTCACCACAACATCCTGAGTTGAGAAAGCTGGCTCAGAACAAACCCTGCATGTCACATTTGTCCTGTCATCCTCCAACTCCCACAACATGCCAGAAACTGGTTAAACTTAACTTGGATTCTGTGACAAACACAAGTGTTAAAACTGCAGCTATGGAGATGTCGACGTATATGATGCTGCAGCCAAGACAAGACAGGACAGGAAGTGTAACCTGGTGTTGTGATTACTAAACGTTTTAAATGAAAGTAAACTGTAGAATAATGATTCCTATTAGCCACCAAAAAACACACTCTATGAGCTGATGCAGAATTAATAAACAATCAAGTTATTTTTTAACTAATTACCATTTATTAAATATTTTGCAAATATTTTTTCAAGAAAATTCACCCGGAAATCAACAATAGATTATTTATTTATTACACTACTCTCAATTTTAACTGTCTAACTGATTATTATTATTATTATAATTATTAATATTATTATTAGTAGTAGTAGTAATACTTTATACAGCTACAACTATTAACTAAGATAAATAATAATAAAAAATGGTCTTATATAGAGGTTTTACAGAAATCATTTAAAAGAGGTAACTGATCTCGCAAAATACCAACAACAATTTTCTTTCCAGGATACAAGATTTTAGGAAATAATAATAATAATAATAAAAAACCCCATAAATAAACTTTTAACCAACTATGGAAGCAAAGTAATAAAAAATAATATATTATAAACAGATGAGGAGAGATCTTTAGTTAACCTCAAAATAGCTTAAAACATGTTTAATAAGTGACAGAAAACAACAAAGAAGCTCCAGCAGCCTCATGAGCTGTCAAACAAAGAAAAACTGTCAAACTGTTATGTTCACTTTTTCAGTTTTGCATCTTTACTTCTGCTTTTCATATCGTCCTGATTCAATCAGTAAAATTCAGCATTATGCTATAAAGTTCTTCAGACTTTATAGTGTTCTTTGCAACACGAAGCTTTAGATGAAAACCCACACTATGTGGCCATAATTATGTGGACACAAATGTTTAGTTTTAGACTGTTTTTGTGCTTATGGCTCTGCAGATGCGTCTGAAGACTTTGAGATAAAAAATTGAACAACACTGGAGGTTGTGGAGTTAGAAAGATGGGAGGTTATAAGACCTCTGGAGCACTCGATAGGCTTAATTAGCTGCTGCTAGCTTATCACTCCCAAATCTCTGACTGCTCTTTCAGCTACTGAATTGTGGGTAATGTAGGCGCCATGTTTTAACAAGAATGTAAGTGATCGCTTATCACAACATTTATGGTTCTGTTGCAATAATTTGATTAAAAAAAAACAAACAAACAAACAAAGCCCATCAGGTGTCAGTCACTGTTTCAGAAGAGAGATGCTCAATCTGTAGTTTACACCTCTGAAGCTACAGCGTATGATCAATTTCTAGATAATAATGTGTTTCCTTCTGGGGAAAGTTTCCTGATTCTCAACATGACAATGCCCCTGTGCACAACACCAAGCCCATAAAGATATGGTTTAGATGAACTTCACTGGCCTGCTCAGGGCTTCTGGGATGAGTTGGTTGTTAGATTGGTTGGGTGGCACTGATCCCTGCAGATTGTGGAACAAGACCACAATCATGGGAAAAGCTTTCCAAGAAGAGTAGAGGCTGTAATAGCAGCTTGTTAATGCCAGTGGTTATAGCATGAAATGTTCAACACTCACATGTGACTGTAATTTTTCTACATATGGCTGTTAGGTATTTGAAAAAAGCAGTGAAAGCCCTTATCGACGTCACCTTGCTATCTTCCTTTCCTCTGCAGTGAACTGAATCTTAATGGCTTTATGATTTGGGCAGATTGTAGCCTCTGATATCTGGTACAGCTTGAAACAAATGGCTGGCAGTGCTCACCGCTAGACAGGCCATTTGGTGAAGTTTGGCACTAAGACCCTCTCTGGACCATCACCGGGAGGGATCTCTTCTTTTTTTTTTTTTACATCTTTAATTTATTCTCTTATGAGATCCAACATGTTTTTTGTGAGCCAGATGTGGGAAAGAAGGCAGCACATATAAAGTTTCAGACAAACAATGCATTATCATATTAGGAAAACAATCTCTTAGCCCTAAAAACACAGATACAGACAGAAAGGGAGATGAGAGGGCAGCGCCACAGCTTGGAAGATAACAACTTATGCAAAACAATAAGTCCCTCAGGATTCATCTTATACAGCCCTAACTGAGGCTTTGAACTCAGTGAGAGAAATTAATTTCCAAAGTTTAAAGTTTTCCTGCAGGCGATTCAAAACAGAGGATGAACTTCAGGTTCAGTCAACAGAGCTGAAGGTTTGAACCGTGAACTCTGCCGACCTCCTCTGCCGTGCTTTAATTATAAGTGGGGAGCTGTTTTAAACGACCCTACAGTAGTTTTATTTATTATCAGCCTCTATTAAATGATTTATTCAAGAATACGAACAAAGATGAAGAAGAATGATTAAGCTCAACAATAATCAAGGCCGAGACTATAATACAGTCCTTTTCCTCTGCTGAAGAGGCTTGTTTGAGACTTGTTTTGGTGATAGTTTAAAGTTCAGCTGTACCTTAGCATGTAGCTTTTCTGTTTTTGGTTCATGTCTTCTATGGAAGCCTATTTGAACCAACAAAAAGAGAGAAGTAAATGAATATATAGTGGCAATCAAAAACAGTAAGAAAAAGTGTGTTTGTTAAAAATCTCAAGATAAATCTATTATAATTTTATCATAATAGATTTATCTTTTAATTAGTAATGCATTTTATTAAAAATAAATTAAAAAATTCAGATGATACCTTTATCTTTATAAATTATACATCTATTTTTTTAGTTATAATTTTGACACTAGTATGTCATTTATCTTTTACCATGAGTATGTTTATTTTCATCATGTAATGTGTGCTCATCTAGTGCTTGAACTTGACTTTCGTATGAACCGTTTACTTTACACACTTTTTACTCTTTCTTTGTATACTTTATTATATTTATTTTTGGAGCACTATACATCTCAACATCTCTCTGTGTAACCCATGTTGTTATTGCCATTGAAATGTCTCTAATACAGAGGATGCATGTTAATCTGAAGAGGCTTATTCTTTCTGCCTGTTTTTAGACCCACTTTGAGGAAATGCAGAGAGCTTTTGTGGCTACACTGATTCCCTCAACTCCACTCATGTGCAGCCCTATGCAAATCCATTTGCTGTCGATGTGCAAAATGAAGTCATAAACCTTCCACCACCCCCAACCCCAGCTCTCTCAGTGCTGGGGTTGGGGGGTGGTGGAGGGTTGCTGGTGTGGTTTTCCCTGTTGGGGCCACCTTATTAAGCTGAATGACAAACACTTCAGCACTTGAAGTGCAGAGATGCTGCTGGGGAGGAAGCATGTGCTTTCCCACATTTCCCTTGCTTGTTAGTTTTTCAGAGTGCTTTATTATTCCGTTGTGCCGTTTTGAACATCATCGGCTTCGCAGACTGTTAAACTGTTTCCTGTTTGGCTGTGGGTGGAATTTGATTACCATGAGTACATTTACTGAGTACTGTAAGGTAAAGTTTCACATATTTGTACTTTATATGAGTGTTTCCATGTCATGAGTGTCACACACATTTTAAGGGTTGTATTGATAAAATATATACAATATAGGTTTTACTCCTTTGTAGTGAGAAGACAGGTCTTCTTATTTAACAACAGACAAAAACATGTTTTGCTTAATGATGGCTGACATATTGCTATTAATTCTATGCAATGAACAAAAAGGTAACTGTTAAATGTAACCTTACTCAAAGTTACTTTTACATAATCACTGTACTTTCTACCAGTCTAAGCCATTTGCAATTTACTTTACTTCATTTGTTTTATTTTTTATTTTTTATTAACTGATTTGCATTCTTCTCAATTTTTTCGCTACAACACTGAGCTTCAGATTTGTTTTCATTTGACAGTTATAGTTACAACAGTAGTTCTGTACAGTAACACATTACATGTAAGAGATGCAACTTAGTTAATAAATTGTATGCACTGTAACAGCATTAACACCTCAAATACAAATGACAGTTAAAATCAGCTCCATGTTCAACAACTACAGCACTACTTTACGTCTTACACTTTGATGCATTAATGATAATAATCGGATTATGTTGCATAAATACAGTGTACAACCATAATACTGTAACACTCACTGGGTCTGTTTTCTGTATTGAGTGCTTAACTACTTGCATTGTTATTCAGTTCAATGCACGACTTCAGCTTGCAAAGGAGAATTCTCACAGCATGATACTGCTAATTTAACATATAGGTTCCCTGTGGATTTTCTGTATGAGCTTGTTTTTCTACAAGTGGGTCCCTGTATTGTTTATCTCACACATGCACACATGGGTGACGTGACACCCAGCCCTGCCAATGGTTTCACACTATTCCACTGATCACCAGGTGGCTGTAACACACATAGCAATGCATCAGCAAAGGCACGGAAGAAGAACACTGCCAGCAGGTAAACATTCATGTAAACAAATCTGAATTTTTAATACTTCAAAAATCAGCTTTGCAAATATTATAATGACTAAGGAAATTTATTCAACATATGTTAAAGCTCAAGGATTCACACAGTCTGTGTTGGTGAGTAACACCGTATGTAAATATAACTTTTGTTTGTTCACAAGAAAACTCCGCAGGGCATCTTTACGGATCTGAATACGTCCTCCGCCAATGAGCAGCGCAAGCACTCACACACACGCACAGACGTTTCATACTGAACTATGTTTATGTCAAGAAAAAAACCAGGAGACATGGTGAAACCACGAAATCAATAGCAAAATTGAGAGGTCAACTAAAGACTGAACTCATCCCTGTTATTTAAATGTGTTTTCCCTGAAAATAAACTGCAACCTTACATGACAAGCCAGGTCCAGACTGACAGGGCGAGCAATGCTCGAGGCACTGCTGCCACGAAAATACAGTTTAATACTTGCTTTTGCTTCAGCACCAAGATATTTTCCCCCACTGGCTTTCTAATTCAATGTATGACCTCTCGCCAGAGAGTTTTAAAAGTCTTCAGGCAAAGATCCAGCAGCTTTAGGTCTGGCCAATGACAGATGAGCTGCAGAGGCAGGAGCAAGACAGCTTGCCCTGGGAAAACCACGGAGCTTTGGTCAGCCTGCAGGGGTGAACTTCTGCTGCAATGAGGGGAAGGAACAAGCTCCTGTAACATTATTTTCATTCTGCAAAATGGCACCGTCTCTTCAAAAGCAAACCCCCAACCACAGCATGCATTATGTTCAACTAAACAGTAGGAGATCATTACGATACAGGCCGTTTACCTTGTCTGACTCTCTGCCTGAAACACACTGACGACCTTAACTGGCAATTGTTTATCACAGGAATTGCTAGGCTCAGTTCCATGTGCAAGGGGTAGTCACCTGTGTGCAAATACAGTGTTGTTCTGTACTTGGATGGAGAAAGAAACTGGATGATCAGCACAGATCACAGTCCACAGATTCAGTGAATAATGACACCAAAGGGAGACACTGTGAGAGCAAAAACAAGACAAGCCATGTTACCCTCTGGTGTTACTAATTGCTACCATCGAGGTTTTTTTTCCATGAGGATTTTTTTAAGAGTTGTTGGAATGAGGCAAAGCTCATTTGGTAATTGGATATGCAAGCAAGAAAGTGAATAATAGATCTTTAGGAGTGAAAGGACTAATTTGCATATGAGGGGAAACTGCTTTTATGCATATTGTAACTCGTACACTTGACGGTCATTTTCTTTCACTGCAGGAGCTTTTATGTTTATGTGATGCATGAGATGCATGAAGACACCTGTTTCTTGATTAAAAGACACAGTTTTAACCGCTAATATTTTAAATGTGAAAAGGAGCACCTGAGTTTCTTGTTAACAGCTAATGTCCCGTCTCTTTGTATCTGTAAATGTGTCACTCTACATGTTGTTTTAATTTATTTATAAGACACAAGTGAGAATATAAGCACTCGTACCCACAGGGCTTTTAAATCAAAACTGACCATTTTCAGCTGATTAGCTTAAACTTTTGTTGATGCATTTCTATTTCCTATGTTTTATCAATCCACTGATAACCAGTAGAATGAGCGTTTCTTAAATCTCTAAGCTGTTGTACTTTAACTCATGCATAATATTGCCGTTTCGTTTTGCAATACTGTCTGAAATATTAAGGAATCTTTAAAAATAAGACGAAATAAAATTGTTTTTTTCACCTCCCCTATTATAGGAGATTTTTGCTAAACACCCTCTGTGCCATTCTGGTCCAGTGCTGGAGGGAGTGTGCCCTCCAGTTATGCCGTTATCAGACGGCTGATAAAATGTTAACAAAGAAGACATTAGAAAGCAAACGGGAGACAGCTGGTGCAATCTTAGCAGAGCAGAGCAGAGCAGCAGTGGAGATGTCAGACAGTCATTCTGAGTCGCTGCCAAAAGCCACAATATGGTCACTAAAATTGCACTGCATGGACAATTTGCCTCTCTGTACAAGAAAAAAAAGGCTCTTGAAGACTTAGTAGAGCATAAGAAGAGCTCTTTTCATTGCTTTTCATATGTATCGGCTTTTGAAAAGTATCTTTGCTTCTGCTGTATATCATGAGGCTCACTGAAGTCATAAAAATATAACTCACTCAAGAACAAAAAACACTATTCTTTAAAACTATTCTGTGGATACTTTTTTCATATTTGAAAGCTCTGCTTCATTTTTTTAACACCCACAACAAGCAGAGCACTCTCTTGTAGTAATCACCTTGAACTTCACCTGTGAACTGAGTGTTCGAGGTCCCACTCCAACACCCAGCTTAAAAAGAAACTGTTGTTTAGAGGCGTTGAACACCACCAGAGTCTATCTTGAATGTGGAGTGAAATCACGATGCCTGTGTTATTCTTTGCATGAGTAGCAAGTATCTAAAAAAAACAACCCACAGTAATCAACAAATGTTTTAAGGGGCTCTTTCGTAAACATCCTGTGTATTCAGTCTCTCCTGGGCCAAAGGAAGTAAATGCATCATCAGGCAGGAAGCAAAAACTCTTGTACAACTACAGCAAAATATCTCTGCACGGTCAAACTCCAGAGGTGACACCATTCAACACAAGAGGCAAAAGAAGACAAATGAGAAATCTTTCAGCCATCTTGTTTTGTCACGATCGGCTGAAAATAGCAGAGCTCAAAGCCAGTTGTTGACAGTAATGGATCACATGGACAGAAATGCCTTTATAGTATAATTTCACAATTGACATCACGTGTTTCATGTCAACTCCACGACTGATCTGAAAGGGTCATCCTATGCCATAGGGTTAGGTTACAGAAAAGCTTAATGTATTGTGACTGGCTTTCAAATAATGTTGATTGTTTTTCTTTTTTTCAGTTTATCTTTTAGTCTGTAGGACCAATTTCTGGCCTGGCCTCCAGCAGGGAGTCCCAGCAGCGCAGCCTGCACATTTGTCATAACTGTCTGCAGGCAAGCACACAAAAATAGTACTTACAGTTTGGGTGCAGGTTTTCTATTTTGACAAGTGGTGTGGAGAAACACACCCAGCTTTACTATTGGCTGAAAGTGGCATCATGACGTTCAGGAGTGGATCTCTACACCATGAATACTGAAACTAGAAGCTAAAAAAATACATTTTTGCTGCAAAATTTAGTGCTCAGTGACTGAAATATAAATACAGGTAAAATTTAAAACAGAAGATTTATTGAGAAATTGTTAAGTTATTTTAAATACTGACTTATTTTTCATGGCAGGAGTCTGCACAAAAAAAATCTTTTTTTTTATTTCTGTCGAAGGCAAAAAACAGCATGCATGCTAGTGAGTTTGCATGTTAGTGCAATGTTAGTAATGGTGTGTGCAGGCAGAGATCTGTAATAACTTCTGTTGAATCATACGTGACTGCCATTCATCACATCGACTGACCTCTGGCCAGTGCCCTTAGCCACATCCACAGAGTGTAGCTATGATGGATGCCTTATTAGAATCCTTTATTAGTGTACTTTAGCCGGGAGATAAACTTTGTAATTAATGTCTCAGTTTGAGTATATCTCATTTATTTCAATCGGATAAAGGTGACTCTTCCAGCCGACCGGAGAACAATGGCCATCGGAGAAGACAGCAGCTTGGCAGCCGAGCGGAGCCTAGGAATGCTGAATAACAATCCCTTCATCCATCATGGCATGTAGGGAGTCGGCAGGCTGTGCTCGTCCTGAGGAGAAGCTCCAAGGAGCAGCTCACAACTAGGAGGGAAAACGGTCACTTTCCCCTCACTCCGCTTCATGGTATATTCTTCAAAAGAGGGCAAAAAAGTGGGGTTGTACTTCTTTACCTTCTTTGGTAATGTGGCCTGAAAGCATTTTAGTAGCCAGGGGCACCAATATGCAATACTGGCATGCTGCTGTAATCTACAGTTCAATATTACCCACGCATCATTAAAATCAGAGCTGATGAATGACATAATGATGAGAGCAGCCTGAGTTCTGCTCAGCTACGGTCTGTGATGATGGCAGTAGTAATTTTCCTGTTAGGCTGGCCCCTCCTGTTTACTTAACCTTTCCGCAGTCCTCATTAACTCACCAACACCAGCAACTATGTTGGGTTGCCAAGGGCAAACACAATGGGCAGATGGAGCTGAGCTCAGACCATCACTTAGCTGGGCAGAGGTCATTCTGCTATCCTGCTGGTCCGAACTCTTCGCTCTGAATCTTAACATGTCATTACATTATTCCTGCATCCAACCATGCAACCAGCAGCAACCAGTATTTCATGAGTTTTTAATCTCATTTAGGAAGAAGGTGAGGTGTAAATCAGCTTGGTGTTAAGGAGACGAAATCTTAGCGCTATTTCCCTCCACTTTAAAGATACTTTCTTTTTTTTTACTAGAAATACCCTTCAGTTTAGCTCCAAGAGAGAGGACAAAATGCAAACCCAGCACTGGGGGTAATGGGATATGCAGTCATTCATTCTGCCGCTGGTTCATGCTCTCTGGCCAAATGACATCTTGGAACACAGCCACGCTGATACAGTAGCACCTTGTGAAATCACAGCTATTATTAACCCAGAGAGGGACAGCAGTCTGATTACACACAGCCATAAAAGACACAGAGTCACAAAACACAAAACACTAAGAGTTAGCCATGCCCATCTGTAAAGAAAAGCTTAACCAGGCACTGAAAATGTGGGCAATTAATCCAATGCAGTCATAAAAACACATCTTAAAGCTGCAATCTGTTACTTTCCTCGAACTACAGCAGAGATTACAGAGCAGCTGCCTGTCCAGTTTTACAAAACTGTGTTTTGTTGTTGTATGTAAACAGTGAGTTATAAATATATAATCTACAAAGATGGTAAAGTTGGACTGGGACTGACAGAACTAGTCAACATTTATCAGTAACAGAGGGTAAAACATGTTTCCAAGCACAATAAATAATGTTTGGTGATTTCAGTATTTCAACTCACCCCATCATCCAGAAGGTCCTCAAAAAAATACATGTTTAACTTTAGGAACAATGATGAGAAACGGATCCAAAAAAAAGTCCCAAAAATTGAGAAAAAAAAAAAACAAAATTGAGAAATAATCACCTAAAGATAGGACTATGATGAAGAGTGTATGAATCCAATAGTCATCCAAAAGAATGTTTAGCAAATATTTTGATCCTAGAATAATCCTTTTTTTTTCAAGCCAAAGTTTGACGCATTTCCTGGTTTCAGGTTTTAAAAATGTGATGATTTGCTGCTTTTCTTCTTCTTTAAGGAACTAAAATTAATTTCTCTGGATTTTTGTTGGTTTGACAAAACAAAAATGTTTGAAAACATGACCGTCTGGCACTGCTGAAAGTTTTGATTGTCATTTTTTTAAATGACAAATGGATCAAATAAAACTGACTGACAGAAAGCAATAAAGAAAGGGGAAAAAAGAAAGCAATTTAGTTGGTTAATTTAAAATAAATATAATTTACTTTTTTAGAAGGTTAGGCAAAACTTTTACAAATATTGCTACTTCAGACTAAGGTTTGTAAAAGAAATGTGTCTAATTTTGGTGAGCTTAACTTTTAATATTTTGTATTTTCACTTCAGACTGACAAGTTACAAACACCACCTTTGAGTTTGGGCTATTTTGTGACATTTTACAGTTCAAACAGTTAATAGATTAATGTAGAACTAAAGTTAAACATTGTTTCAACTGGAAAAGACCCTGAAGAAAAGTGTATGCAGACACTTTGCCCAAATTAAGGGGAGAAAAACGAAATAAAGTCCTACAGGAATAACTACAATAATTTATTATCTTTTCAGTAAAACCCATATGACTAAAAATGGATTCTTAAGCTGCTCACACAGTTTGAAGTACCTGCCCCTGTGCTGCGCTCCCAGTCGAGCAGTTAAAGCAGATGGCCAGTAATGTCAGCGCAAGCAGGAACTTCCTCTGCTAAGCCCAACTTACTCTCTGTCGGGTCCCCCTGGTTATTTGGAATGCTCACGAAAGGTCACGTCTGCCATGTTAGGGTAAACAAAGGCCGGTTATACCGACGTGTTTTGTCTCTGTAACACTCTCAGCGGGACACACGCACTCTGTTTTGTTTAAGTGGGCCTGTCTCCAATCAGTTAAATCAACAGCAGCCATTTGGAACAGGAGCCGGAGTGACAGGTGAACTGTGGCACTGTCTGCTTCCCCCACCACATGTTATCAGCTCCAAGGTTTGTGAATGGCAGGACTTTAGCCGCTCTCCTGTCGATAGCGAAACAACCCACAGGGACACGCGGGAAATCCATTAGCCCAATGCTGCTGTTTGACATGCTCCAAGTGAACTGCACTTATCCTGACACACTGTCACTGTGACTGAATTACCGTGTGTACTGTAGCGTCAGTCGGAGGTGCAAACCAATTTGGGGAAAATGTTAAACCCACATCAGTTAAATGAAAGATTTTGTTCACATCTATTACAAACCTAAAAAAAACCCCACATGTCTCTCCCCAATCTTTAATGGCATCTATCCATGCAGATAGTTCTGAAGTTTTCTTCGGTGGGGCCTAATCAAACCAACACTTTTACACCGGAAAATAAACAAGTCCACACTAAATAGGCTCCCAGTTTGTCAAGGGAAAAGGCTGGTGACTTTCATGCCATCTGGTGACCTCCTCAAAGCACTAAGAGACATTTCTCCAGTGGCAGCCAAGCAAGATAGCACCTCACACTGTATTATTGGTTATATCTCTATGGGTGTCCTTCAGCTCCATTTAGGTCACTCCCTCTACTGTGTTATACAAATAAAATTACGCACAGATTGCAATTCAACTGCTATTTCTCCGCTTGGCAAATTGCTTTGAGGCCAGGAGAAATTGAAAAAGCTGGCAAGGTCTCAGGTACCTGACAGTGACTGTGACTATGATGAAGTATCCTCCTGTTACCACTCTTGACTTTGCCAGATATCAGAGATCTCCACAGTCTCCACCCCATGCTCCAGGCCCGCCAGCTTTATAAACAGAGAGGAACCAGTGCCAGTATTTCTATAAGTGGCACCAACAACCAGCCTGTAGGATCATGCCTCTCCAAATATCTTGCTGAGAGGTTACTTCATCTTCATGTTCTGTTTTGCTCCTCACTTGATTTTGAGATTTCAGGGGCAAATCTATTCCAGGCTTCAGTGGCTAAAAGCACTGAGAGGTTGGAAAGTTCACCTGTTCACAGGAAACCTGTGAAGCCAAACAATTGGTGGCACCAACTGGTGTTAAAAAACAGGCGGGGGGGGTGGGTGAAAATCACATGAATGAGTCACTATAAAACACAAAGAATGTGTGGTTGTGTGTGTGTGTGTGTGTATGTGTGTATAAAAATATGCATATACATGGACTTGCTGCATTGTGCTGATCCATGAATTAACAAAATTTGTGCTTGGAAATGAATCGAAGAGGTAGTCTTTGTTTTTCAGGAGTAAACTAAAGTGTTTTAAGTCCTTGTTTATGTGTTCAATTGAATCGTATATTGGAGACATTAAGCTGATCTTCCTTGAGCTGAGTTGTCAGCTGACACACGAGAAAAGGTAAAAACCTTTGGGTAAAAATGGATGTAGATGTAATTGATGCTTAAAGTTCAAACATGTACAGTTCAGTGGCATCTTGTGGTGCAGATTGCACCTGACATATTATTTCCAACCTCAATGAAGTAAAACCTATGGTGACCATGAAACTCTTGGAGTTTCTCAACATCAAAGTTCCTCGCTGGAGCCAATATTTGGTTTGTTTGGTTTGTTTTCCAAAGAAGAGGACCTGCTCCATCTGTAGATAAAAAAGACTCATTCAAAGTTTATGGAAGCACGATTATTCTTATTTTCAGGTGATTAAACACTAATGAAAACATACTTAACAATCCCTTTAAATTGTACACACTGGACCTTTAACTTGCATAAGCAATGACTAACCTTCCGGCTACTTGATTGTTTCCAGAAATAGCAGTATTAGCAATCAGGTTGCCGTAGATTACAACCCATTATTCATGGGATGCAGTTTTCAGTCATACAGGGAGAGAGGGCACATTCTACTTCTCCAAATAGCCACGCTCTTAAATTGTCAGATTGAATTCACAGATGCACCCTTAATGTCAGTCATTAACCATCAGTGCTTGTAGAAAAGGATGAAAAAGCATCTTGCATCAACATTGGTAGGCTCTACAGGCAATGACGTGCTCCTGTCACGACAGATGACAGAACACTGAAAACACCTATTCAGACACTTAGATTCTGTTTCTACAAATACGTCTAAAAGCTGCTTGAAAATGGAAAATTATGTAAAATAGCTTTGGTGTCATCATAGATTATATTTCCTCACACAAAGATGAAGAGAATTCAATCAGTTCAGATTGACTTTAATTGGATTTTAATCACATTTTCAATCAAAACTCGAAATCCTTCACCCGTTTCACAGTACTTGTGCACATGTATATCTCAGAATAAATACTGCACAACCCGAGTATATACATGTCAAACAAACATGAACACACACACACACACATAGCAAAGCTCAGAGGAACAGACAGGTTATGACAGAAGTAAAGTGGTTATCTGAGATAAGAAATGTCTATCCTTCAACTGAAAATCATATTTCTCACTCCACATTTTATCTGTAGGTAACACCTGTTGCAATAACAACAAGTCAGATGGATAGAGACACATGAGTGGTAATATTCTTTTAGATCCAAGGCAGCAAAATGAAGCCACACTGTATCCGGTTTCCTATTTATAATCACACTTTGATGTGAAAATTTGTGGAAAGTCACATGGTGACAGCAAACAGCCTCCTCACTCTGTAAACACCTGTGTTGAACTCATGCCTCTGTCAAAAGCACAGCTACCACCGGTGGCAATTTAATCTAATCCCACAATCGCCGATTCAGAAATCTCAATGTAAACACGCTGCATTTATCCCTTGATGCAAGGGCAGAGAAAATCTGCAGGTCACTCAAGTGAATCCTCGGTAATGTCCCCTTCAGTGTCCATCGATCATGTCAAACCACTCCTTTAGCTTGGGGACATTTTGTGTTTTGACAAGCCTCACTAGACCGAGCACCCTGTGTTTAAGGCCGAAAGCCTATGTTTATGTGGCTGCTGGCAGATTGGGCCCTGAACTACATGTGGCGTGGAAACCTGATCCATTTATCTTTTGGATTGTGAAGATGCATCTGACCTTGCTGCCCTGAGGAAATGTTGATAAAGCTTTTTTACCTCAGAATCACGGTTGATAGCATTAACTTTGCTCTGGAGCTGCTGTGTTACAGATCAGCTGACGTGCTGACCAGAGAGCAGTGTGGGATGCCATGGTACAGTGTTTGGTGGCTTGAAATTGGATATTTCTCTTCTGTGTTTCTCGGCAGTGTAATGTAACTTTTTTTTGAGAGAGTCCTTAAATGAACTGTGTAACTGTTTAAAGGTTTAAAAAACTTTGTGTGGTTCTGGTAAATTAAACAGTTTCGTTCTGGTTTCAAGACAAAATTCAGCAAATTTGTGGTTACACTACCCTGCAGAAGTACATTTAAGCTGTTATGCTCTGGGAAAGATTTTGGGCATCAGTATGTGTATGTTGCAACAACACTGAGTGTCAGGAAGTGGTCATGTGCCTTAAGGCCCTGACACACCAAGCTGACGGTCAGCCGTCAGTCTGTGTTGGGCCATCAGAGAGCGTATGTCGCCCTAGTTTAAGCTGTGTGCTCTGCACCATTGGCTCTAGTTGGCTCTTGTCAGCTGCTTTTCAGCAGATTCAGCATGTTGAATGGTTTGAGCCCATTGCAGACTGAAAATGCTCTGATTGGCTGTTCCCCTACAGAAATACGATCCCAGCTGACTGATAGGTTCCTAACCAAGAAAGAGCCAAGTGATGTTTTTTAAAAATTCAGGTTTTATTTTAACTTCTGCTCTTGACACAAGTTTGGGAAAGCCCCTTCAGCATTTTAGGTATTATCCATGATTCCACCCAAGTGCGGTTTCCCTGTATTTGTTTCCCTCCTCTTCCTTTCTTCTTCTTAAATGTTAATGCCAATGTCACAGGACACCAGAGCCATTTACAACTATTTATCTGACAAATCCTGGATTAGACGCAGTGAACATTATATTATAAAATCATCCAACTAGTCGGCAACAGTGGTGTGAAAATGGCAAGCAAGAGCTGCCTTACCATGAGATTTGTCTGTGCATCAGCATTAAAATTTCTTTTAATTGCCTAATTCCTATTTTTTCAGTAATCTTTTTCAATGGCAAATGCAGACTACAGCCAACTCCTGGTCTGGAGAGTTGACTCCAACACACAGAAGGCGCATGCTAGTACACTGCTGGCTGAAGTTTGTGTGTTAAGTGCAACTTTTAGCCAAAACCCAAGAAATGTGAAGGGATGCAACACTTAGTTTTGTTGTTGCTGGTTCTTTACCTTGGTTTGGTGCATCAGGGGCAGGGGATGAATCGGGTGAGAGATGACAAGTATCAAGAAAGTGGTTTTAACTCTACATCTCTCTGCATCCTTTGGTCTATTTCCCTGATTTCTCCCTGTGCTATCTTGCTAGTGGACCCAGTAATTTTTATCTGTAAACCCAACTTTCACCTTTTTAAGCTGCTTCCCATTAGTTTCTATTGTAAGTCTCTATTTACCTAAACTACTGGTTTCCAGTCCCCTCCCAGTCCCTGGCATTGCTGGTTCATCACTGGCCAGTTATGCTGTGCTTAGCGCACTTTGTTTGTTCAAACAACCATGTTAAAGCTATACTTCAACTACAATACTCTCAAAAGCAGTGTTGTGCCTGACTACATCATCAGAGTGAACGTTCATGAACGCACTCATATTTTCGTGAACAGTGAATGACAATATAAAGTATTTTTAGTATGTGCGGCACAGAGCTGGCAAACAAGCATATGAATGTATGTTGTTTTTTAACAACTGCATAATAATTTGGTTTGTGCAGAACAAATAAAGTCAACTGTACACATTTTATGCACCTTTGGTTTTACTTGCTGCATAATAGAAAACTACTGCCACATTATTTCAGTGGTAAAATTTATAAAGTAATGGTTTTCTATGATTCTGTAATGGGCTGTGGCAATGAGTTGGGGGTGGAGATGGATGAGAGGAGGCTCTATTGAAAAATGACAAATTGGAGCAGCACATTTAAAAATAAGAACTTTGAACCAGTTCATATTTGGACATCGGTTTAAAATTCAAAATTGAAAACTATGAACTTGAACTAGTTCGTTTTAAAATGTTTGAACTCAACTTTTTGCTAGCTCTCATTAAGTGCAAACTTTCCTAACACATCCCTCCAATAATTGCTCAAATGGTAATAATGGGGGAAAAGCAACACTAAAAAGCAATGTAAGTATTTACAGGTAAGAAAATTAGAAAAAGAGTTCAGAGTGAAGTGCCATTTTTTTTTTCTCAGCCATTCTAGCCATTTGCTCTGTGAAGTGGCGTTTTAGAAAATTACAATAATTTTTAAAGTCAGTTTGGATTTTATCTCAATTAGTTAACATCATCTTTAAAAAGCAAAGTATATATTTATGTAAAGCTAAAAAAAACTCCATGCCATATACTAAAGCATTCATAGTCGAAGCTAGTTTCTCATGTCCTTCACACTCTGGTCTCAGACGCTGTTCAACGATGTGAAGAGCACTAAGTTTGAAAGCATGCTGACACCTTTGGATGAGTCCTTTCTCAGTAACAGGCAGCATTTTGTAAGTTATTCAAACCTTTAACAGCACTTTCTCTTAACAAATTCACTTCCTGCTCCACATCATTCACCTGGACTTCTAGAGCAAAGTGTTACTTGAGTTCAAGTAACACTTTGCTCTAGAGGTGTTACTCGAGTTCATGCATTGATCTACCTCAGTGCCTATACAAATCCACTCTAAACCATCACTTTCTGTTACTGCTGAGGCTGAGCACTAACCCGTACATGAGAGACTCCAGCCTCATCTTCTTAAGTTCTACCACCAGCTGTCTCGGCAAAGAGGAGCCTCCACAAAGGCAAATGAGAGCTGTTTGGAGAGGAGACACTGCATGGAAGAAGATGAAAAACCATTTTATAAATGTGGATGGATCATAAAAAGGATGCAGCATCCAGCATAGATAATTGAATTATTGTCAAGCCAGATGGATATTCTTCTTCTCCGTCCTCATGCAGTTCTCTTATCAGCCCGGGTCCCAGAATATTCAGCCTCTGTGTCGTCTCTTCTGCTCCACAGCCGGCCTCCCAACGTCATCCTCCCTGCCTCCTGACTGTTACCCTTCACAATAAGAAGATCATGTCCTTTATAAAAAAAATAAATAAATGACTAAAATTAAAATAAATAAAAACTGTAATCCTTATCCCGGCAATAAACCTCCCAGCTACCTCTTTATTCTTTGTCCTCCAGTGGGGACACTCTTCTCATCCATGTTCAAACATCTCGGTGGGATTTTTTTTACTGGTCTGTCCCCTTCTGGCAGGACATCAGCTATCCTTGTGGTAACTGTTTAGTTTTCCAAGTGAGAACAATGTCTGAACCATTTGGCAAGCAAAAGTGTAGGAATCAGGTTTTAGGTTTGCCTTTGTTTGTCAAATTATGTCCATTCCTGATGAAGACATGACAACGTACAAACGGGTCAGTCACCATCTCATCAGGTTTTGCCTCGTCATTGAAGATTTAACAAACAACTTGTCATGACCCATCTTCTCTTTCACTCCCTGTCTTACTCTCTCACTCTGTCTCTCTGTCTAAATATTTGTGTAGGTGTGCCGTACATACAATAGAATGCCTGTTGTCTCTGACTTTGTAGTGTGTAAGGTAACTTGCCATTGCTATCAGCAAAAAGGGGAAAAAGTCGGGTGCAAGAGCAGAGGCAGAATTTTGTGGTCTTGTGTTTCACTCACAAAGTTTCTGGTACTCTTCTTAAACTCAACCATCCTTGTCAAGTGTCCTGCTTTTAGCTCCATCACTAGCCAAGAAAGTGAAACTGTAGGCGAGATGTATGTAGCTGGCATGAATAGCTGGGATCAATATGTAGAGATGATGAGAAAATGAAGGCGAACTTGTTAAAGCTTGTTTTGGATTTTGGACATTCTGGACACTGGACTTTTCATGTAGGTTACGATGGATTTAGTGTCACTTTTGCTGTATTGAGGATTCAAACTGACAGCTGCTGAATGACAGCGTCATTACTTCACATTCATTAATGTTACTTGGGATGACAGGCTTGTCGTATATGGTGACTGGTCTGGTTTCATTCAAAATGGCATTTGTTGTTGCTGCTTGTTTTGTAGACTGGTGTGTCAGCTTGGATATTGTGGAAACAGCATGCCACACGTCACTGGCACACTTTTAGTTTGCTGTCCTGTGTGTGTTGATAATGTGGCTTGATTTTGTACGGCTGTGTGGCTGTTTGTGCATCCAACATCATTGATTATCAAACTGTGAATTAATTTGCCTTCTGTTCTTGATGCCCACACCTGCCAGTTTCTGCCTAACTTGCCTAACTTTTTTATCCTTTTTCTGAGGCTGACTGACATTTTCTGAAGCTTGAGCAAACAATAAGTTAAATCCATTGTTCAAACAATGGTTCTGCAATAGCTTATCATTAGTTGTGCTGCTTAAATAACAGGGAGTTGAAGTTTAATAATAAATGGGCAGCACTCAGTCCTGACAACTGTGCCCTTATGATGTATACAGTCAGTGGTTTGCAAGTACAATTGTCTTTAAATGGCTAATTATTAAATATTTTGTGCTGCCGTTGCATGCAAATATAAAAAACAACCCAACCCATGTTGTTAAGGTTGCCACTTGCAAGTAATAATGTGGCCCCTGCTATAAGCCTCATGCTCCTCCTGGATGTTCCGGCTCTGACGCTGGATCAGAGCCACTGTGACGTTAACCTTTGGTATGTGGTGTGCCGTTTTGAAACATTTAGTGTGGCATTAGGGTCGTTGCCATCTTGCTCTCTCTGGAAAACCAACAGTGACCATATTTGGTGGAGAGGATGGAGCATGCATCAATGCAAACGTATTGTGCATTTTAACATGCAGCTAAAAAGGGACTGACACACTTTTGGAGCCAGCCTTGAGTGGCCATTTGAAGAACTGCAGTTCTTTGCACTTATTATTGGCCTAATTGTCAACCTGCCATCACCAAATCAGAAAACTTGTGGTTTGCTGTGATTTTGGAAAGCACAGACAAAGAATATCATCCTGCCAATGGAGGCATTAGATTAGAAAATGATTATATTTGTTTCTTTTTTTCTTTGTGCTTAGTTTTGTCTCACTTTTTGAGTTTGGCTCATCTGCTACATCTTCTTTGTTCTGAATCCAACCTTGCCTTTGAAAGCAAAACTGTATTAAAAAAGCCCAATTTATATATGTATGCAACTTTCTTTCATGGCTGTGTCTATACTTTGCTGATCTTGCTGTTCAGTTTTTGACTATATCCCTTTAATATGATCTTGATAAGTGGGGCCATTAGTAGTGATTAAAATCTCCAGCAATCATCGCAGTGTTTTCTTGCTGTGTGGACTGTAGATGAGCTCAGTGGTTGAGCCGAGAGATGGGAGGCAACATTAGCACCATGCAGAGCAGCAGCACTCTGATTTACTGGTCCCAAGGCTGGTGATTGAGGAGAGCATTACGTCACAGCTGATAGATCAGAGAGCCTTACAGCAGAGTGGAGCTCCATCAACTGCTGCTGACAGTAGTGTTAGTGCTGACAACTAACGAAAATGGATTTATGAAAAAAAAAACAACACAAATACTCTGCACACCAACACAAAATAGTGAGAGAGCTAACATGCACACAAACACACACATTAACACATACACCACAGGCACATAATTCTTGAGTGTAAACGCCCACATTAAATAAACGACATGGAGACATCATTGTTGTAAAACTGGATCTGCGCAGCACACTTGCTCCAATAAAACTGTAACTGGCAAAATGAAAAACAAGGAACAGCAAGAAGGACATGTGGGACCACTTTAAGCCGTCAATCTACCATTTTCTTGTGTTAGTTAATGAACTGGCCATTTTTTTGTTGGTAGCACTTACTGTCCTCTCACACAAAGGGTTTCTTTCACAATCCAAAGACATATAGGAGTTAGAGACTTAAAACTGTGAATATACACGCTTGTTTTTAACTTGGCTAACAGATTTCTTAGTTGTATGGTGTGTATAAGTAACCTTTTTGCTGCTCTGTAACTGTATATAGGGCTAAGAATTGGCTAAATTAAAAAATAAGTTAACCCTAAAATAATATATCAAATTAAAGAACAGTTAACATGATTCTCCCAGACAAATGTGAAAAAACATTGTCTTTTTATTTATTTTAGCTCTGTGATGGACAGTCTGGGATGTACACTGCTTCTAACATAATGTATGCTGGGATACGCTCTGGCCTCCTGTAACCCTGCACAGAATAAGCATATGGAAAATGGAAGGATGGCTGTTTCCTCCTGATGCATTAACTAATCATTTCCCGTCAGATACCAAGCAACGGTCTGATGCATTTTTCTAAAAAAGGCCTTCTGGCACGGACTAAAAAAAGTTTGCAAAAGGTATCTAAGTTCATGATTTATTTAGAATATACCTGTACATCTGAAAACTTTGATTTTACAGCAGCCAGGGGCTCATAATGACTCACTGCACTGAATAAATGCATGATTTGGCTACAGTTATTAACAAGGAATGACAAATTTCCAGACTTTAACACTAAAGACCTATAGAACTGAATTTCCATAAAATTTTCTAATCACCTTAATGTAACATTTTGTTTGTGAAGCTGAATATTAAATTAATAAAAGGCAGGCCTCTATGCAGAGTTTTTTCCTCTTAAATCGAATCTCTACTCACAGTACATTCTGGTGTTTAACCATTAACCAACACATTACATTTCCTATTATTTACAGTACAATGTGTGTTTTCCTGGAAGCCCGGCAACAGACCACACTTCAATCTACCCAGCAACAACAGCAAAGACAGAAGTGCCATATGCCCTGCATACCAACTGCTTATCAACACAAATGCTAATGTGACCTTTAATATTAGAAACAAAATTATGAATGAGATTCAGATTCAATAGCTTGCAGACATGAAACACATTCTCTAGCTTGATGGTCACCTACAGCACTCACTCCGTGAGAAGTGTGGGTTAATTGAAGTTCGTCTGTTTGATAAACACAACTGCGCTCTGACTTAATGTAGACAAATGTATAAGAGTTATGACGCTGGCTCATGCTCAGAAGGGTCACTTCACTGGGCAGAATATAGAAGCTACTGCACTGCTGCTCAGACGGCTTTAAGGTCATTTTACTAACCAAATCAGCTGAAGAGGAACATTTCAAAAAGCTCTGCCATTCTATTGCATTGTGCTGAGCCATGTAAGCAGGCTAAGGTTTTGTCCGTATGCAAATAGGTAATCATTTCAATGATGATAGGGTTTATCAGAAGTGGAAAACATACAAACATCCTGAAATGTCTACACAAGAAGAGTTGAAGGCATTTGTGGAATACCTGTGATTACTGACAGAGCCATTGATTTACTATAATAAAAGCTCTGACACCCAAAACCTCACAGCAACATACAACTCACATACAACTCAGATTTCACACCTCACTGCTGCATTTTAAATTCAATAAAGGGTCGTTTATTATTAAGAATGCTAGATGCTCATATGCTTTAATAAGGTAAGTTTTTTTTTTGTGTCTGTAAATCTGTGAAAAGAAAACAAGATTTCAGCTAAATCTAGAATGAGTGGATTTATGTTTTGATGCACAACAGGATAAAGTCTGCCTACTGCTTGTAATATCTGGTTCTGATCTTTATTTACTCAGGACACAGTGCTATCCATTGATGATGTTTTAGCCTAAGCCTGATCACAAAAACAATTATTTTAAGTTTAAATAGATATAGTTTTGTATATTTTAGATTTTTTTTTTTAAAATAAATGATGCTTGTCTTTCTTTGAGACTTTATTTGACAATTTTTGCTTCTAATTACATTGATGACATACTGTGTATACACTGAAATAAGCACCAACTCTGCATCAGATACAGGGCTAAAGCTCAGACCTCTTATAGACAGCCTCACTCCTCCACTATATTGGTAGCCGATTTAAACACTGCATCAAGTTTTATGAGCTCATCAAATGTTCTGCATGTAAAATTTTATTCTGCAAAGTTACTGATTACTTTCAGGAGTTGAGCATTGTAGTATAATACCTCTGAAATGCAGTGATGTAAAATTCAGCATATTATAGTATGTAGATGAACAAAACTATAGAAATAAAAAGCAAATATTCTGATTTAGTAGTGATGTACTATCACACAACACACCAACTACTCATCTCCGCTCATACAATTACTTACAACAACTATAAACATGTACACATACTGTACACACAGCCACTGACAAACATGCATGCCTTCTCAACAAAACCTCTATGGTATTAAATGTTCAAAATGTAATTGAGATATTTTTTGCGGGGAGGAAGTGGTCACATTTCTAATTAGCTGCACAGCTGCAGCGAAGCATGGATAAAGGCGTCCCTTCAATTTTCCTTAATCAGATGTTAGAACACAAAGGCTGTCTGATAAGGATTATTCCTGAGACGTTTTAATGATGACAGGCTATGTGTAATGTGTATTTGCAGTATGGTACTGTATGTGCTTATTAACACTAATCTATGGACTTCCTCAGGACATCAGATGGATGCCTCATTTGGCATATGGTGCCCTGAATGACTTGGGGGGGGGGCACTTTACCTCTTCTCAAATAACAACCATCCTGGACCCATAGCTAACAATTATGTATGTATAGAGATAATCTTTTCAGTTTTGTATATTCACAAATAAATCATGGTTTCGCTACTACTCGTCTCACAAGGTTGCTGCCTCTTGTTTTGCCTGGAGCAAACTCTTTTCCATCCCAATCCAGGCTGGGAGTGATGAGCCCTGCTATCCAGATTGAGGTGAGAGAAGGGTTGGTCTCCTGCCTCCAGCACCATCTGCTCCAAAGTGCCACTTTTAGACATGCTGAATAGACGATACTGTACACGCAAACACAGACGGTGATTATCAGAGCCATGACATCATCAATAAGATAGAGCAGAGGGGCTTTTAACTGTTTTGGACATAACTGGCCCTAAACCAAGATCATAGGCCTGTTAGTGTGTCCTATAACTTGGACCATAGCCAGACCTTAACCAATAAAAACAATGCAGATCCAAAATTGTTTTTAACTTTAGACCTGTTTCAAATCTCTTTTGCTCTATCTAGCATCAAAATCCTATCCTATAGGCAGTTTATAAACGGTAATGAGCAGATTTATAAACATGACATTAAAAGACACAATCTGTCTTTTAAAAAGCTCATTATACTGGAACCACTATAGATATAAAAGGTTTCTGACAAAGTGCTAATGTTAGAACTTCCTTTATGCTGGTCTGCCTTTATATAAGCAACGCCTTTAAAATGATTCGTCATTCTGTGCTTATAGGAACAGAAGGCTGAATTGGGTTCTTGATATTTCTAGAGAGGAAAGGGTAGTTTTTGGTAAGTTTCATTGAGCATTTTTCAAATACTTAAACAATCTCAT
>JAPZDZ010000024.1:17881397-17904422 GCA_029783805.1 Acanthurus tennentii
CACATATCCCCTCGACAGCACAGAACTTATAAGTTTGATTGTAATCGCTGCCATCTTTCAAGCATCGCAGCGTTTCATCACATCAAGGCCATAGAAAATTCTTTAAAACCGCAATTTGTGTGTTCTCTTTCACCCTGATGTTTTGTTTGGGGTCTTTTTTGAGAGCTAAAATGACATACTTAGTAACATTTTATCACCTTGAAGCTTCATGACTTTACCTAATTTTTATGAGAAATGATGGTAAGTGTGAGTTTTGACTGATGACAGAATATGACATTACTTCTGTAACAGAGACCCGAGCTGTCAAACATAAAATCCAATGGATGTTCAGGCGCTCTGTATCTGTGATTGATGTTTTCACTTAAGGATATTTCTCCCAAAACCAGAATAAGTCTATTATGATTTCTTTGAGATTTATACCAGCGATGTCACTAACTACAGTCAGTTTCTGATCTTAAATGACTTTCTGGCAAACGGCTTGTGTAATCTATAAATCCTGACATATTTCCCTACGATTTTATTTCCTGTTACAGCAAAACTTTATTGTCATTTCCATTTTTTGTGACCTTTATCAAATGAGCAGGTCAGTACTTTTCTACACTTTTTCTTTTTCTACAGTCAGAAAATAAAATAAAGAAAAAGCATCCATCCTTGATTTATTTTTATTTCATATAAGGGACATAAAGCCAATGCACTCAAAGGAAGTGTTAATTAAATGCGATTAAAGTCAAAGACTGAAAAGTCACACTTGCAAGTAACAGACAGGCGTCAGGTCTTGATCTTCACATCAGGCAAGTCCCAAGTTACTGAGGTGAGAATGGAGCAGGTTAAGTCAAGGAAAGCAGGAGTCAAGCCCTCTCTTTATCTGCCATAGTTTTACTGTCAGAGAACAGACAGCTGTCACAAAAAGTTTGATTTTAACACTGAAAACTGTTGCAGCGTGTTCACACTTGATAAATATTACTGATATTTGACATCAGCGATCATGATGTGTTATAAGTATATAAAAAGTTTTTTGCACATCCGTAACAACACTGACAACAAAGTAATGTAATCAAAAAAATGGTTAAATAAGAAAATGTTTAAAACAACAAACAAAGGTGTTTAAAGACATGACAGAATTAACATGACACCTGAAAACATTTAGTCAGTAGCAAGCAGCTCTGTTAGCAAGCTAACTGGTTATATGACTCAGTCCCCTTCTTGTCTTTTATATTAACAGTATGTCTTCTGCATAAACTGCACAATAAATTTGGGGCAAAGGTTAACATGGGGTAAACTTAGCGTTAGCTTTCTGGCTAACTTTTAACCAGCAAATATGTTAGCTAAAAAGACACATTCACGTACCTTTGAGGGTTCCGAAGTGGTGAAGAAGCTGAATTTTCTTGCAGCTGTGTCACTGATTTTTGAGCTGCAGAGCCTGCATACCACTACTGTCATCTTACAACCGTCACTGACAACAAAATCCTTCAAACCTTTTTTTTTTTTTTTTGCAGAGGGCCCCCTATAGGATTGCAACCTTGTTTACTGACCTCTGTATGTCTGCTGCTATGTGTGCATTCCACTAAAAAATCACTCAATCATGTCTTCAAAACAAAACTTGACTGCTGCAAACATGCACATATTAAATTAAAAATGTCAAGTCCTTTAATGTCATCACTCTCAAGTTTAGGTCAAGTGTGAAGTCATAGAAACTGAGTTAAAGTCAAGTCTCAGTAACCTCTGATAAAAAACATGAAAGTCAACAAACACTGTTTTGCTGTTTCCAAGCATGAAAAAAACCTCATAAATTTCAGAAATGGACAAACTGGACAGCTGACTGTATTCAGCAGATGTTGGAGCTGTCACTGTTTACATTCTGCCATCAAACAAAACCATTCAGCAAGGGAACATCAGCCAAATTTAGCAGAGCAAAGACATAAAACATGTTAAAACTTCCCTTCCTTTGTGCTATTCCTATCATGTACTTCACAGGTACCAGTATTTCAAGCTAGAAGAGGGTACAGCAGGATAACTAATGGTGTAAAGTGCTAAACTGTGCCACTCTACGGTATTCAGTCTCAATTTGGACAGTGAAGGAGCAGTACCTTTTAAAGCCTCAGGCTTGTTTCAAAGCATTGATGGAAGAGGTGGTAACAGCCTCTCTACAGCTGATTTTAGGGAGAAATAAGAGGGGGATGATTGATGGATGAACACTTTGTTTGACCTAAAGGAAAACAGAACACACTGTAAACTGTGTGCAGGCAATTTGTCCTGAAACTTATAAGATCAAAGCTAAATTATCAACATGATGGTTCACACTTTGGAGTAGACTTTCATTTAATGTTTTGGTCAGTTTAAGATACTGATTAAGTGAGGGAGTTAAGTGATATTAAAATAAAGTGATGTTCTCTCCTGCAGAACAGGTTTTTATGACCCTTAAAACATGTCAAAGGCAAGAATAAACCCATTGGTATTTATGGACCGCGGTTTGGCTTTATGGTCATTGCCATCTCGGCGGTTTTTTAGCCAGAAGTGTCCATATTTGGATGATAGGGTTGAGTTGGTGAGAATACTCATTGCTATGCCTTTATCCAGGTTGGATTTGACCAAAAAAAAAACAAGGAAAAACACAAGTTAACCACACCCTAAAACAAACCCTGGTTAATTGTCTCTTATAGTCTAGACAAGATGGAAACCACTTGTAACTTACAAGAGTGTGATGACTTAAATAGACCCAAAGAAATATTTACTGTAGTCACATGACTAACTCTGCTTACACACCTACAGTTCAGGTAATTTGGTCTGAACCACGGACACAAAAGAGAACACTGTTTGTGTTCGCACTAACTATTTACTGACAAATAAAATCCAGAGTTGCAAAAATTCACATTGACTGACTTCTGTCATCCTGCATCATCAGGACTTCATGGACTCACATTTCCTCCATGTGAGTCCATGAAGTCCTGACAGCAGGTCAGGCAGCACTTGACTCGACCTCAGTGTGTTCATGTATCTTTTCAGGGACGAGTCCAGACTGTAACTGGCATATATAATAACATACAGGGGAGACAGGAAATATATGCATTGTGCTATAATGTTACAGTGAGATAGCTTTTTTATAGTAACTTTTCAATTAGTTTGTATTTATTTCTGCTTCCATTTTATATTTCATTTTGAGTTTTGGTTTAGTTTAGGCTGAGCTTTAGTTTTTATATACAGTGGATTTAGTAAAGTTTTTTGTTATGGCCAGAAGTATGTGACTATATGTACATACTAAATAAAGCAAAATGTGTTTCTTAATAGCAATCAGGTAATTAATAGCAGTTAATAGCAGATGATCATCAGAATGAATGCTTGAGCTCCTTGTTTCAAGGTAGTTTAACTCCCGTTGTCGAGTCCACACTAAAATTTCCCATGAACAAAACAGACAAATGCGTCAAAATTCATCTGAAGCACCCTCAACCAAAAAATGGCAGTCAAAATTAACTCTCCATCTATTCTTACTCTCAATTTCTACATTTATATGAGAAGGTACTTCTGGTTTTTAGTGCTTTTTTCATAAAAGAAGCAATGCTGCAGCTCTCTCCTCATTATGAAGTGCTTAAATATTTAATAAAGAGCCTAAAAAACTGAAACAAGCAGCTGCTGTCTTGTCAGTCTCTTATTATGAACTGATTTAACTCAGTAGTTTTTTTATATTTATTTTTTACTTTGTGAGGTTGAATCGGGTCACTTTTGAGACAAACTGCAGGATAAGTTTGACCACTTCAGACATCCGCTGCTTCTTTAGTCTACAGTTAAGTCATTATCTACCCTGCACTACCGCTCTCCTGCTGTCAACAGCTCAGCAACAAAATGATGTACGAGCAAAACGACAGGAGCATCAGTGGACACAGGGATAACATTAATTGGATGTGAGAAAGCCATTTGCAGCTCATTCAGATTGAGGACAAATGAGAGGGCCTTAAGTTCTCTCATTCCCCTCGAAAACTTTAAATTTGGCATTTCTAAGAGGACAATAAGTGTGAAATGTTTCCTCACATGACAATGAGTGGGCACTTTGGCAGATTAGATATCTGAAATAAGACAAAGCAGAGCGGTGGATTTCCTCATGGGAGGAGAAACCTTGGCTCCCAACTCTACCCATTGTCTCCTAGTCTTTTATTTCCCTCTACTTCAACAGAGGGATAATCTGCTTCAAATGACACCATATTGTTGATAGCAGAGAGGCTTATTGTCCTCCTTTCATGTCTCTGATAAAAGACACAGAGAGCTACTGTTCCAGCCGCCGGGATTGAGAAGAGAGTACCATTACACTTCCTCATCTCCATAAAGCCTCCATTCATCCATTTACCTCTCAGGGCTCTGGGCTCCACCAGCCTGAAGGAAGAAGCAGTCGAGTGCAGAAAGCTGCTTCACTTTGCTCGGCCTCAGTACGTTATGGCACCCAAGCAGGCTGATGTGCTGAGTAGTGACAGTCAGCAGATTCGCTTTGTTATGCACTTTCATTTAGGCAACAAGGGACTGCTTTCGTTAAGTGCAACTCACTGGGATGAAAGAAGTAGAGTTGGCAAAGGCAGGCAACGTTAGTTTTACTCCATCACTTTGAAATCCAAGCTATAACCATCTGTCTAACTCACTCCAGAAATTCAAGCCAGCAGAAGCAGGGAGAGATTATTCATTTCAACTCCTACAGTAGGCACAGCACTGTAGTTATACGGCCTATCTCTGCAGCACTGACGTTGAAACTAGATGGCCTGAAAGTGATCACAATTGAATATTAATATCACTTAATTATCCTTCGGGGGAGATATCAGTCCAAACATTGCTGATTGGAGACTTGCTGGAGCGTTTTTGCTGAGCGTTTTTAACGACTCGCCTTTAATGGGCGAGGAGCTCCGAGCAGGCAAAAAGGAGCACTTACAGTTAGAGAGCATTCACGGATGATAGTGTGTGTTTTTCTCCCCTCTCTCTCTCCTTCCTTCTTTCCTGTCTTGAAAAAAGTCTGGAAAACATCGTGAAAAGACTTCAGTACCTCACTCCTGCATCACGGCAAAAAATGGCTGAACATTAGCAGGAGAGTCTGGAGTCTGAAACCTGACAGTCATTTAATTCACACGTCCACTGACCCTGGCCGCCCACCTAAACCAAAAGCCCTACCCACACACACACATATACACGCACACACACCCATAGACACACACACACAGAGCAATATGTGTTTACAAAACAGAGCCCTCGAGGAACATAATGGCCGGCAAAAGCTTTTGTGAGCTCTGAAGAGAGGGGCGACTAACCTTCACTTGGCCATCTTCATTAAAGCCTCTGTGAGAGCAAAGAGAGCTATAGGCCAACGCTGAAGTGGAGCGAGGCTAACCAGCAGTCTCCCACACATGTGATATACAGCTCTCCACACACACACACACACACACAAATAACTATCTTCCACACACACTTTTGTTTATCAGAAAACAATGATCAGACAAGCAAACTGTCAAAGTCTATTCACACACTATAAAGGTCATATTCACAGGTGCAAGCTTTGTCTAATTGCACATTTCATACAATCTTGAGCCTCTGAATGGAAACCGCAAAGGCATTTCTAAAGATAAAAAAGCAATAAGAGCTCACAATATTATGTTTCTACCCAAACATATTTGCTGGAATCATTGGCATTCAAATTACAGAGTATATTTTCCAGCTGATATACTTTAAACAAGATAATCATCAGCAGAGGGAAGTGGGGTAGAAATTTCATTGAGCAAACAATGATTATTTTATTCATAATCCAGGGGAAAGGGAACAGGGAGAATATCAGATGAGATGATTCAGGGTGAGGCGTTCTGAAGCCAAAGGAGAGTCTGTTCTCGTCAACATCAACTAGCGCAGCGTACAGCCGGAAATAAACAGAAAACAGTGTCCTACAATCAATAAGATGAAATGAGAGCCGTGTGATAGAAGGTACGTTTGAATGTAGGACTGGGCAATATTTCAATATCACTCATCTCTATCATCTCTCTGTATTACTCTATAACATGACGAAATGCTCATATGGAGATTCTGTAATTCATGTGTAAATGAATGATAACACGTTTTGCTAAAATCTGTCACAGCGTGAGATCCCGAACACTTGCTAACATATTGTACATATTTCAAACATACCCATCCAGGATGATTCATGAGCACCCTGCAGCTCAAAGATTATGCAAATATAAGTTTTCTGTTATGTTCTACTTGTAGGAATATTTTCAAACGAAATGCAAAATACAGAAACATGAAAAAAATTCTATTCTCATATATGCTTAGAAAATAAAAGATATGAAGGCTTTTGTACCGAAAATGAGACAGCAGTGACTTCAATGAAATGGTAGCCTCGGTCTCATGTTGATCTCTGGCAGAGACGTTAAGCAGTAAGACCTTTTTTCACCGCAGACGAAGAAGGAAAAGCTCAGTTAGTAATAACATTAACGTCTGCTCCTTTGTGTTCAAGTGTTGCAGTCAGCCGTGACTGTGTGACAGCGAGGCAGCATGCACAACAACAGGACCCTGAAACTTAAACTGCTAAATGGGACTCGGCCATCACTGTTGATATCATTTACACCTGGGATTTTTTTCTACAGTGTTACATTAAAATGTCCTCAGTGAAAAGGCCCATTAACGCCTGGCTGAAATCCATCTGTAGGGTTTAAAAGTTAAAGGGTTAAAAATGGTTACTTAAAGACACAATATGTAATTTCTGCCACTAGAGGTCTCTCTATCAAAACAAGGAAAATAAAAGACATACTTTGATGACGTCATGAAGCAGAATTTGCTAATAAAAATTTATTTGAGTTTGAATATTTTGGAAACACCTGGGACTCAGTTTAAGTCAGGATTAATTTAACCACATAACTTTCAGAAACCAAACAAACTGTACTTTTTAAAAACCTAAACCATAATAAAAGCCATGAAGATATCATTACATGGCCAACATAGTTTATAGTAACAATCCTGTATAACCCAAAAACAATAATATTCACAATATTGACCATGTGACAACAAAGATCAGTGTGGTGAAGGTCAAGTACGCCAGTAGCCGGTACCATCCAAAGGTCATGAGGTTAGAAACACGTCATACATGTCAATTTTGGTAATCAAACTATTCAGTTGGTTCTCGGGGGTGAGAGAAGTTTGTAACTCTCAAATGTCAAACATTGTGTTTTGCGGGGTTGTTATGGAGTGTTTTATAGGCACCAAGTATAGAGCAAAGTTCACACTAATTAAGTAGGCACTTAAACAAAATGTGGGCTAGTGAATTAAGTTCACCATGGAGTAAACAGGAAGTCATATGTAGTAAACTGGAAGTCATTAGACTCAGTCATGGTTAATATTTCTTTATTATGATACTTTTAATATTCTGTCAACTGTGCTTATTCCCTAAAAACAGTTTAAAATCTCAGCTGAACCAGTTTGCATCAAAAAATCAGGTCTGGCAGTTTCTCAAAAGTAAATATTTGCTGGTTTGCAGTCTGTGAGCTAAAAACCTTTTGGTTTTAAACAGCTTTTTATACAAGATAACTGAAGACATCACCTCAGCGTCTCAGTGAATCAAATGAGCATTTACCCATTTTTCTCACTTATTAATCAGGAAAATAATAATCTGATTTTCAAAAATACAACTTGATGAAAAGATTTATTTATGATTAAAAATAAAAATGCCACAAACACAAGGTTAAAGGTTTGATTTCTTTAAAGAATTAATCAAAAAGTGCAGAAAGTTTATTGAACATTGTGGCCGTGTGCTGATGGTGCAGGCATATACTCAATAGCCTGATGTAAAATTTACACAGTGCCTTTACAGTCAAAAAATAGCTTGTGCTGCTGAAATACAATGATGCTTTAAAAATACTGAAAACATTGTCGGCTCTCAGTGAGCTAAAAGTCTGTGCTGGGTCTTTAAATGATGCTTAAAAGTGATTTTAAATGCTACCGAAGCTTCTTTTGACTGTAACATCTGAGGTGTTGTTCCCTCAGCCATGTTGAACATGCTTCTCTACATAAACTCACACCTTTTGCGACAGCATCGATGTTGTTACTGAAAGCAGACGAGGACGGATGACGGTTATGATGACAGATTCGGTTGTTACATTACATAAATTAGAACGTGAACATTCTCCGATTTTTTGTATCATTTCTCTGAAAAGCAACTTTGTTAACTGGAATTCTCTGCTCTGGATATCAGTGAAGAAAAAAAGAGAGGCAGCAATTTAAAAACAACCTCAGCAACAAGACAAAAAAAACCCATCCTTCTATAGAATTTATATAAAACCTGTGAAAGCCTTTAAGTGAAATTGTTTCAAATAATAGGAGACGCTCGGTGTGATGGGTGAAGTGTGAGGTGAGTGTGAATTGATTCACTGCTAAAGAAAAACTGAAGAAAGTGTCAAAAACTATGGCTGCTTGAACTATGTCTATATTTCTGGCAGCTGTGAACTGCAGCTTCAAGTGTGAATGAAAAGCTTTGTATCAAACTTTTTGCTACTTTTCTCATCAACAACATTGGGCTGCTGTGGTTTTTGGACTCTGGAGTGTCAGGGGGTTATCTTTTGAAAGTTCTGGTGGATATCAATAAAACATTAACTTCATTCTCGAGGGACCATGAATGTCTGGACCTACATGGAACATTCATTGAGTAGTTTTGGATACTTTTCATTCAGGACCACAGTGCTGAAGTAAACAGGACCAATGCTACAGAAATGTGTCTAGAAATGTGTTGATGTTGTGTTTCTCTTGGGCTCTGTTTGCCTGTAACTTTTAAGACCTGGTTGACTGTCTTCGCTCCATGTGTGGAACCATTTTTTTTTTTTTTGAGTAAAAATTCATTAATGCAGGACAGATTTGGCTCCTTGGGTTCCTCATTTCTGAACAGGTCCATTTGAAGACCCTCAACCAATTGCATACTATGGATTAGACGACTAAGCTGCCGTAAACTGAAACTGGTTCTCTGCAGGGAAGACTTCAGCTCCTGCGTTACTGGCCCCTTTTTTGCACAGCCTGTTCAAGGCAGAAATACTGTGCCATTCCCCCACCTCACTTACTACTCTGTGTTAAAGTCTTTAGGTCTAAGTTGGGGGGCTTTGAGCTGGCAAGGGAGGTAGTAAAAGCACTAAATCGACATTTATGTAAAAAGTCAGGCTGACAGGCCAGTGGAGGGCCGGACTAGTTTGACTCAGTGTTAAGTGTGTGACCCACTGATTCAAAAACAGCTGGCAGCAAATAGAAGCTGACTCAAAGAAGAAGAAAAGGAACAGAAAGTGTCTGCAACTTAGGGGGACAACAAAGTCGAGGAGCTTCCTTCCATCCCAGCAGAGAACCAGATGAACAGCCGTGTAACACAGATGGTAAATGATGTTATTGCCACGTTCGGCTATTATTATTGTTGATAATCACACCTTTTTACTCTTTATTCTGCAACGCCAGCATGATTTCTCGAACCATACATGAATCGCCAATATATTAAAGTTTTCCTGATGTTGTCTCTTTGAAGCATGATTATTTTGTTTTTAATTCATTCATATATGCTCAACCATGATTTCACCACCATGAGCAAGCCAGCAGTTGTGTCTCCCACTGCTAAAATCTCCAGAGACTTGGAGCTGCTGAATGCTTAGGTCAGCATTGGATTAAACACAAATCTGTAATGAAAAGCAAACTATGGATATGGCGATATGCTCCTCACAGAATCAAGCAGACATGTCAGCAAAACTGTGTGGACACCAGCAGTCAGATGTAAGCCAGATAAATTCAACTTTGAAAAACCAAAAGAGCAAAGAGAAAATCACTTATAATTCGCCGTGGCAGGGAAACAAATACACTGCCTGCGTCCCATCACCTCTGATCACCCAGAACAGTTTCGTCAATAGATAAATCTATACTTTGAGACATCTAAAGTTAGCCAAGATAAAACGAACTCGACACACTGGCAAAGCAGCTTCCATTTTGTGAGAGGTGCACACCTAGAGACAGCTCTGCGTCTCGATGACTGCTTCTTCAAATCTGGAACCACCAAATAAAACAGACTGGTAAATCATACGTGAGTCCCTCACGAACATCAACATTTCCTCAGAAGCCCGCTTCATTTATTTTTCAGCCATGCATATTTAACAGTTGCTCTCACTTGGGGAAAACAGGCCACTTCATGGAACTCATTCCAGGAATTCATCAGCACTCTGTCAGGCAACATGGCAGCCAAATATTTCTATGTCAGAAACACACGGGCCAGAGAAAAAGCTGCAAGAAAATAGGACATACTGATGATCAACTGTGCTGGAGACACGAAAAAACCAAAAAAAGAACAATTCTCGGATAAGAAAGCAGTCATATTACATGATCATTCAGATGTTGTGAAGCTCCTGGTTTCACATCTTAAAGTTATATATTCAGAGAAGAAATAAACAAGGCGTAATCCCCTTACCACCATACATGAAATCTCCTTTTTTCAACATGACTTCCTCTCTTTGCACTGTCAATTTTTATCATCACTGTTCGCCTCTCTTTTGGTGTTTGCTGCCCAGATCTCAAGATTAAAGCATTAGAGTGAGATAACATAAGAATATACTGCTTTCTCTCTGGCTGCATTGTAATTCTCTGCACTTTTATTGGACTTTTTAGGATTTAATCCTATCTTAATATCAGAAATCACACAGATCCTAATTAGAAAAAACTAATAGCAACACGCTGACGATAATACTTTTATCTACAAACAGCATTTTTATTGCAACTGTTAAATGTGAGAACAAAAGAAAGGCAACAAACAATAACAAATAAAAAAGAAATGTTTGGTAGACTGCCATGAAAAGCCCAAGTTCAAAGAAATATGGACTTGCGGTGCATTGCATCATGTGGGGGCACACCACCGAGTCATCTGCCACAGAGCTCATTCCAGACAAACCTGCAGCCGAGTGTGTGCAGCAAAACAGACAGAGTGAATGATCCTTTTCTTTTCCTCCCTCACCACCATCACCTCATTTGAAGGGAAAAATCTCCTGTGTGAAATTTATGGAATATAAATAAGAAGTAGACAAATCTAATTTATTTCAGGGTCAGTTCCATCAGCTCCCAGTGTCAGCATAATAAACACTGTTCCCTTAAAGTAAAAAGGAAAGAAGTAAAAAACAAAAATCTCCATAACTGCCATTGTGAGATCCAGAGGGGCTACGTGGCTGCATCATAAAGGTCTAATTTAGTCTGTTTTTCTAAGCGAGAGCTGCATGAACACACCCACCGATTGCCACATGACCTCCGCAAAGAACTAAAACACAGGGTGTTTTCCCTCAGCGCAGCCATAATGATACATTACTATTTATGTTCCGGCAGCTGGTGGGTGGCTGAGCTGAAAAGTCACTCAGTCTGCCTCCTTTATTTGCCCCCTGAATCTTGTAAGGCAACTGCGAGGTTCAGTTTTATATGAATGCCTCTGTTAGTTAAGATGTAAATTCCTTTTACAAGTTGAGTGATGGCTCAGAGTTTTTGAGCTGTGAATGGAGAGATCCTCATCCTGTAAACTTCTCCATGCAGACTTGTTTGTTTGCTGCAGCTCTAACTATGTGTTTAATGCTCGATGCAGCAGTGAGACTGCTGGCTACTTACTGTGACTTAATGGGAAGGAAGTTTGGAGTAGAGCTGGTATGATTGGGCAATTAAAGGATTAATCTATAATTGACAATTATTTCCATAATTGATCAATCATTTCATTCATTTCTTTAGGCAAAAATGCCAAACATCTGCAGACTCCGGTTTCTCAAAAGTGACGATTTGCTGCCTTTTTTTTTTCTTTTTGTCTCGTAGTAATTTGAATATCTTTGAGAACTCAAACTGACCAAACAAGCAATTTGAAGACACCATATTGAAATCTGAAAAAAAAAACTGTGATGTCTTTTTCTTCACGCTTTATAAACCACATGATTTAAGCATAAATCAAAGAAATAATCAGTCGGTATGACTGCCTGTTGCAGCCCCAGTTTAAAGCAGTGAAATGCAACTTTTGAGAAAAGAAACAACACAGTTTTCTGCTACAATTAAGAAGCTGAGCTGATAAGGAAATAAAACACACCTCTCCTCATTTAAGGAGGCTAATGTTGGTGTTAACAAAGCAAACTCAAAAAATATATCTTGAGTAACACATATTGTTGAGTAATTGTACTGACTTCATGGCTCTTTTCTTATTTTTAACCTGCGTCATTTTGCTTTGAAGCCAGAATACTGGAAATAGAAACATCCCAGATGAACATATGGCTCAAATTTTCACATTTTCACACGTTAAAAAAAAGTGGATGGCTGCTTTCATCACTGCAGATGTTTCACTTTGTCCTGCAAGTATCGTCAGAAACAGGTCCAGTGTTATATTAGCTCTCTGATATGGACTGTGGCTCTTCATTTGAACCTCATTTTTATTAAAAGAGAGATGCATAATTACATTTGCTGAAAAATGAAGTGACGGTTTCAGCTGATGTTCTAAATTTTTTAACAAAGACGTCCTAAAGTACAAGCTACACTCACTAACGGAGCATCCAAAGGTGTATCTTGAGACTACAATATCAACATTGCCTTCATTTATCACAAAGCTATCAAACATTTTAACTCTGTGCACTTTGCTTTATTTGAAAGAGAAATATTTGCAGAGATTTTTCCATCTTTATTTATTAAAGATCAGTGTCTAAACACTGTGGGTCATCTTGTTCTCCTCCTCAGTCTCTCTCTTTTGTTCTCTGCCGCCAAGGGCACTGCACAGCACAATACATGCAGCACGAAACAGTAGGCACACTGGGCACATGATGAGAAGTTAGATATGCCTTCTTTAGGCCTTAAATACCGCACGCAATCAAAGGTGAAATTAGTACTTTCTGGTTTATTACATCCCAGGGAGGGAGTCATTTGATTATTCTGCCACTTGTGCTTCTTACTGCTGTCACACCTCAAACTACAAATTAATTGGGTTAAAAAAAAAGTGGGGAAAAAAAAACACTGAACCTTATTTTCTGCCAGATTTTGCACAGGCAAAAAGCTCACAGTCCTGGTAAATCAAAATCATCATTTGATTTGCAACTGCTTTAGTTTCCCCAGCAGGCTTTTACTAGATCCAGGCCTATTAATGCATGTATTTACATTTGTATTCTCCTCAAGCCAGACAGTGTAAATGTGGCACTTCTCCACAGATAATTAGTTGTGAAATATAGGCTGAGTGTGAGGGCATCTCAGAGAAATCTCCAGGGGTAAGGGTATATTTTATCTGGTTCATAACAATAAATATCACAGAACATAAGGTTAGTGTGGGAATATAAATTCTTCTATGGGTTCACAATGTCACTCTCCTGCTCTGCAGCTCAGCTCCAGATTTAATATTAAAGATTTAATAATGTGATTGTATTCCGTGGTTCAGACCTATGGAGAGAATTGTCCATGTCAATTGTTCTCTTTCACTGAAGCGGCACATTTTCTTTTAATAAGTAAAAGAAAAAAACAGACAGAAAGAGAATTATTTTTAAAAAATCTGTCATAATAATGAAATTTGTAAAAATGGTAACACTTTAATGAACTGAGCAATGACACACTGGGGCATTCTTAGGTTTTATTGATTGATATCAACAAATTTCTGAAGTAATAATCATATGATTACATCTATGTGATATCATATATTTTGTAATTTATTGTCAATCACCACTTGCATGAAGTTCAGAGGTTTCACAGGAGCAGTTAAAGTGACAAACTTGACACATATAAATTACCCAATATCTATTTAGGGCAACATTTTAGGTCCTTTAAAACATCTATTAGCTGTTTTTATACTGTCAATAATGCCAAATAGATAACTTGATCTTTTTTTTAATATAAATGCTTTTTTGATCATCGAGTCTCTCAGACTGCAGCTAATTTTAATGTTGATTAATATCAAAAATAGTACAAAAAATACCTACAGCACAAGAATATGTTTTGAATTTTGGCTGTTTAACCTGCCAACAAATGTCATGAAGACACGCTTTAAACTCTCATTTGCAAAGCTGAAACCAGAGCATGTTTGGCTGTTTGGTTTTAAGAAAAGAACAAAATCATATTTGAACTAGCTGCTGATTTATTTTCAGTTGATCAACTTATGGATTAATTAGGTAATCACTGCAACTCCAGTATAAATGAATTGCTTTGGCCGTCAGTTTCCCCACACTAACCACACAGTTAAAGCTGGATCGGCCTCTGTCAAACATTATCAAAGTACTGTAAATAGCTTGTCTAAGTTCAATATTGATTTTGGGCTACAGCAGTTCTCAGAGTAAACCTTATCCATCTATGCATCTGAAGACCAGGCTGCGTTCACTCTACAGTCCTGTTTCACTTGACAGGTCCAAGTCATTAGGGAAGACAAAAAACAACAAACAAACAGTGCTTAATCTGCTCAAGTAAGAAAAAGTTTTTGACTCTTTTTCATCTGCAAATTAGCCATTGACAAGATCCAAATGGGTAACCTTAATTAACTGAAGCTGCTGCTCTCCAAAGTCTGAACCACCTGGCTGTCAAACAGGGAGCACAGCTGGCCATCGATGTGCGGTCAGCGAGAAATGGACTGTGTGTTTGTGTATGTGCTGGTGTGCTCGTGTGTGCGTGTGTGCGTTTGTGTGCATGTGTGTGTGTGAGTTTGTGTGCGAGAGGGGGGTGGGGTGGGGGGGAGTGTATACTTCTTTTCCCAGTGTTAAAGGTATAACCACCAACATGGAGCAAAATTATAAAATTAATAAAAACTAAAACTCTACAATAAATGTAAGTGATCAGTTACAGATACTGAGCAAACTTTGATTGATTTACAGCTACTAATTAAAATATTGGTGTTTACGAAGGAGTTTTATCTGAATATATTGTTTTGTTATACAGCTAATGTGACAAAGAAACATGTAATGTTGTTGCTTTGCATTCTTTGGAGGGTCACAAAGCTGTGAGGAAAAAAATTTGAGTAGTATAAAATGTCTAACAAGGAGCTGTGTTTATGTTAAGACAGGCTCCATTCAATGGTAAGCATGCCTTCACATTTGTCTGTATGCTTTTAAACCTTGTGTTTGATTGGCTCTCTTGTCTTGTCAATTAAATGAATGCACATTGCTCGAGGCAACTTGACAGGGCAGGTTGTCAGGCCATTTGACAAGAACGCTTTTTAGCGCTGGAAATTTACCAGTAAATTTCCTTGTGAGATCAGAAAATGGATCTAACATGACTGGAGAGTGTAAAGTTTGTTTATTGAAATTCAGTATCAACATAATAAAGTCAAGAATTTAAATGCTCAGTGACAAACCAGAGGAAACATCAACAGGAAGTTTAAGTAACCCACCATCAGTCACATCAAATTCAACTTCGAAACATACTTTAAACATAAAATTATCAAAACGTAACAATATGTTTTATTACTTAATTAAAAGAATTTAAATAGTAACAGTGTCCATTACTTTTTTGTAACTTGGCACCTTTCAATCTGTTTTCTGTGCATAAATGAAGTCTGGTATATAAAGGTTTTGAAAACCCTATTTTTCTTGTATTTAATTCATTGTTGGATTATTAACTCTGGTGCATTTAAACGTAATAAGCAGTTTACTGTTGCAGCTGGTAGAGGAGGAGATTTTGTAGACTGTTGGGCTGTTTAGTCTGTAACAAATCATCATATTTAAGAGGCGGATGATGCAGTAAATTTTGTCAATAAAATCTTGATGTGCAAAGTTACTAGAAACTACAGCTGTCAGATAAATGTAGTGAAATAAACAACACAAAACTGCTCACTGCAGGACTGGACACAGATGGCTGTAATGACTAAACAAATTATTCTTTAGACAATTAGCCCATTTTAAAGGAACCAGTCTCTACAATCAGACAGAAAAACAGTTTCTCATTTGGAGCTTGTGTATTTCCTTTATAAATACATAAAAAGTGAAAGGATGAGGTGGAAGAATATTGATATTGATTCCAGTGTGGGAGTTATGTTTTTGTACTTTCTCAAAAAATTGTATTGTCTCTATTTTCTTGTTTTGTTTTATTTCTCAAAGAAAACTACTTTATATTTTGGTTGATCCCTTGTTTCTGTGTTTGGCTGGCTCTGCATATATTTTTTTTTAAATTTACAGCGTTGTAATCTCCCTCTGAACTATGGTGAAGTGGAAGCACACAGTTGCATTAAAACTACAAAAACTTCAGAACTGTACTAATGTGCTGTCCTCAATGTGCTGCTGCACTGTGTCTCTATGCTGCTCTGTTCAAAGTAAACTTTATGTTATGGATCATGTACTCTTTTATTTCTTCCATTTCTATAATAACGCAATTCAGCTCCTAGTTTCACTTTAATTCCAAACTTTGTAGCAGCCCAGTAAAATGTCCTACTTATTAACATATGGTGCCTTTGAAAAAAAAAAAGAGGACAGTCACTGTAATTTCAGAACCTCCCCCCACCAAATGGAGTCATCACGTAGTGCAAATGCAGCTTAAACAACTTCTGAGATACCATTTAAGATTTTAGAGGTCGTGCAGTTTGATCACTGGCGCTGCTCAGCCTAGAGACAGATGCGATCAGGTCGTGTACCTTGGTCGAGCTTACGTCTGACCCAGAAAATTGGCCTGAGAATATTCATGTCTGCGTCCTTGGAGAATTCCAGAGTCTCTCTCTCTTTCCCGACCGTCATACGACCCTTCCTGTAGCACACATGGGCAAACTGCCACACCATACTGTAAAAATGCTACCAGATGGCCTCCATATCCTCTTACTGGCCGACTCTGTGGTTACGGGTTAACCGGGTGACGCCCACTCCGGAGTATTTACACTGTGATTGTAGCTGCTGCTGTTTAGGCACACACAAAAGAGTGCAGTCAGCTTAAAAATCCACTGCACTGTGATAAAAGCAGAAAATAGTCAAGGGGAGAAGAGGAGTTTTCATTTGTTGCCCTGTATTTTCTTTATAAAAACATACACATGCCACTCTGCAAGTTAGCAGTGGCTTGTAATTAAAGGGAGAGAGTGATTTATGTGTGATGTGTTTGTTCCACAGAGAATCTGCTCCGGCTTCATCGCTGCTACAGTCCAGTTTGTGCCTCTCATGTTTCACCATCACACTGAAATCACAAGGCTTAGCATCCAATTTTGTGTAGAATGAAAAACACAGAGAGACCCTTCAAAACTTCCAGATTACTATTTTAAAGCACTTCCTGCTGTTCTGAAGGCATTGCTAAAATCCTAGACATACAACTAAATGTCAAAATATTATAGATATATATAAAGGAAAAAAAAAATTTAAATCGTTTCTCAATCTGTGCCTAAATTTACTCAGCCAGTCAAATGTTCTTGCTGTTAACACATGACACAAAATATTAGAAATAACTTTAACAACAATACCAATGTAACTGATAATTGTGAGAGTTTAAATTGTGGTTCATGTTATAAAAAACTGAGCTGGGAAATATATCACAGGTGCAGCTTTAGAAACCAGTTAAAACATTAATATTGTAAAATTACTGTTTTTAGTAAAACAATATTTTCAGAGGAGGTTTTAAGGAATCTTAATTTACCTCGGGGATCAGCAGTTAGCTTTTAGCTACCCTTTTTTAAAAAAAATAATAATTTGGTGTTTTTGAAAATCAGATGCTCAACATGCTAAAAACTTGTCATAACATTAAGCACCCATGACAACATGGGCAAGAATTACAGCTGAAAAAAAAAATATTGTCATATCAAATTTATTGAGTTTTTAACTCTTAAGATAATCTGTGCTTCATCAGGACAGTGTGGGTGTGATTTCACAAGATTTGTTTTGACTGTAACCCAACAAACTATTCAAAATGTTGCTAAATCCTGATTTGGGCACAGAAACACGTGACATCACCCACTTCAAACCCATGGGAATAGCAGAGTGCAAAACACCAAAATCTCTCGTCTGAAAAAACTAAAAATGTTCCAGCTTTGGCAGGAAACAGTGTGTTCATGTGGAGGCCCATGGTTTGTAGGGAGAAAGCTGTGTGAGAGACAAGAGGTTTTTCAGGGCCTCGAAGCTCTGTTAATGTGATGGTGATAGTAAAAATAACAAACCGCCTGTCAGCCCATGTGTTCAATTTGACTGATCATGCCCTACACTTTTTATTTTAATCATGATGGAGCAGTCATTGAGATGCAAAACTGTCTATTTCTACATTTTACAAACGAAGGTGATTTGCCTCATTCAATAACTCTCTGAGCGCCACATTTCAAACCTGGAGAGAGGAGGAATGTCAGAGAAAACAAAACAAATCAGGCCTAATTGCATCTAAAATTAGGTAAGTGAGAGACAGGAGAAAGTGGAAGAGTGAGGGAGGCAGCGGATGAAAGAGCGAATCAAGGCAAGATCATTGAGAGGTGAGTAACAAAGCCCTGCCAAGCTTTACTGTTGTGGAGAAAGAAAAAAAAAGCTCTTCACCTCAAGGTTACAAGCAGCCAGGCTGTGTGCAGCAAATGAAATACTCAAGGAAGACATAAGTCTCATTAAGGCCCATAAAGGACATCCCTAATAAAATCCTCAGCCTGACATGCAAGAGCTCTCCAGTGATGGCTGATTAATTGCTGGTGCAAATGAAAGCATGAGAGATAGCCGCGGCTCTGTGGCTGTAATTTATCCTCTCCTGTCCTGTCGTGTCCTCACAGCCTGGGGAGATCGCCCAGGAAGACAGGAGACGGGGAGTGGGTGGCTGCTTTAAGGAGGGACGAGGAGGGAGGGGGGGTAGTGGGGTTGTGGGGTGTGGGGGAGGGGAGCGCGGTGGGGCTATCATCTTTAAGGTGGAGGAAAACATGCTCAGGTGGCCGGTGAGATCATTTGTTTAGATTGTTTCAGTTATAACAAGCTGTTTGTGTTGACATCTGGGTGTTTGAATGGGGAGGAAAAACTCCCCGAGCAGGTCAGACTGATAATGATGACTGCAACATGGTCTGTGAAGAAATATGGCGGCGGCAAAGATGACCCAAAATATATTCTCGGCAGTCATACATCAAGCATAGACTGTGCTATTTTGTGACAGCTCGCTCTGCGATCCATCAATAATATAATCTCACTGATTCTCAGTCAAGATGTATATTTCATCATTTCATCAGCTCCTTTTGTCAGATCTCTGTTTATGATTAATAGAGAGGCTTCTAATGCCAGGAGGGCATACTTGTCAAACATATGGCTAATGAGTGAGTAATTACATCCATAAAATGCTTTGATGCTTTGCCTTTAATCAGATCTGAATCTGACTAAATAGGATTAATCAATAGCAAGGGAGCCTTTAAGAATAGCTGGTGGTATTCGGGGGGGCTTTGAGTCAAGGTTATCAGACAGACATGGGGGTCCAAGGACAATCTGGGCCAGGGATAATGCCCAGCTGAGGCCAGACACACACCTGCCCTCTCACTGTAATAAGTAGCTGTGGCACATAAAGAGGGAGGGAAGGAGGAAACAAAGGAATGTGGTGAAAAAATAACAACAAACCTGCTGTCCTGCCGGTAGTTAATCATGGTCAAGCCATCACTTGGCTTAGAGGAACCTGGTTAAATTCACACTATTACAGTATGAGAAACAATGTGTTGTTTTCAACAATAAAATAACAAAATCTGGCACGTCTCAGTTCTTTCTTGTTACAAACTGTTACCACTGAGAGCAATGTTTCTGTTTCCAGTGTTAGAGGCTGGCAACCATAACTTTAATAGCTTTTTTTTTTTCTTACTTTTAACTGGCAGCACCTCAAGAAGAAACTCTTACACTGTTAATTTGTTTGTTCTTACTGTTATAGTCAGTGTCAGGATGGCAAAGGTTCATTTAAACAGCTTAATATAAATATCACCTCAAAGAATACGGCTGGCAATATTCTTGTGCTTTTTACGAGCAAAAAAGTCTAATGAAAAGACCAAAAACCACAGAGGTGTTATTAAGTCATTAAATACTTTCCTTCCCTGTCTGTGGCACTCAGCCTCAAACAATCCTTTCCTGCTGAAGACATAAAGAATTACAAATGTACGCTGTCATTTCAAAACTGCTGGCTACACCCTTTAAACCTTTATTCAAAGGACTAGCAGTGCACTCGTTGGGGACTACTTTCAGCAGTGGATTAATGCACATTAGGTGCTCTATTAGCCTATTTACGGCAGTAACTCGATATATTTGGGATTGACTCAAAATAATCTGCAGTGCCCGTTTTTGTTGCGATGAAAGAACACGTCAACCAGCACAGCAGTGTGACTGATGTGTTTTTAATAGTTTTTGGACAACAGTGGGGCTCTATGACAAAGAGGAATCAGCTACACTGTATCAAGCGAGGCTTGTTAAAAAGATCAATTCAAAGTTGGTGTTCATCTTCTCTTGAGACTTGATGACAGGAAGACAAATACAGAATATCTCCAGTATGGCCCTTTCAAAGAAAATCCCATTTTTAAAAAAAAAGATCAGGTTCAATTATTAGCCATGTATAATATTATCATTTGGGGGCACAATGAAACTTTTAGCTTTACAAAGGAGTTCGTGGCACAATCATATGGGCCATCAGACATGTCGATTACATCATAATTACATCTAACTTGCTCTTTTTTGGAAGTAAACAAACATAAATGTAAATATGATAAATGTATGCAAAGACACGGTGTTCCACTGTTGTGCGTCAGACACCAAACTTTTCATACAGATGAGACAAAAAACATTAACGACTGCTTTTGTCATTTTAAACAAGGCATGCTCAGAATCACTAACGCATCTTCATTATTTCTCTTGATTTTACCTTTTTGATCACAGCTTCCTTGTTGGTCTGAGATACTGATCATACGAGTCCAGTCAGACACCAAAAGGAATACACAAAAATGTGTGATTGCTGATGTAATTTCTGCATGAGTTCTGTTTTAAAGTCTGTCTGGAAGGAAGTGTTATTATGGCATCACAATCAGTACAAAAGCAATGGTTGCTATCTGCTATCTATCCACATCAAAGAAAGCTCAGGTTGGATTTTTCCTTTAACTTAAACATGACCATAGCCAGTTTACTCAGCCTGTATAAATGTAGACAGCTGAGCTTAAGCTGGACGATATTTGGACAGACAGCAGAATCAAAGCACTGTCAGAATTCTCCGTCTAACAAGCTGCTTCAAGCTGATTGAAGCCATGAAAAATTCAACTGGCCACATCACTGAAACAACAAGTAGGACAAATAAAAAGGCCAGAAGAAACATCCCCTAAACCTTCCTGGCAGTTTAAGTGACACTTAACACAACAGCATGGACGCAATAGCTTAATAACGGGAAACAGAAGCGTCAAACGAGCGGCGGCTCACTGCCAGACTCATCGTCACTGTCTGCCGATGGTGGCACGTATGCTGCAGCTCTAACAGGTGATATATCATGTGAACGATCATGCAGCTGGCTGGAGTGATGATGATTTAAAAGGCTTGGTGAGGGGAGACAGCTTGTCTAAAAGCCTTGTTTCACTGTGTCCGCAGTCTGATGTGATGCATCCCAGAGTCACCTTCAAACGCAGCATCCTCTTGACTGAAGGCTTGATGGGTCTCATAAATACCAAACGTAATTATGATCCAGCAGCAAACAAACCTTCATTTTTCAGGCCATCTGACAAGAGTAAGGGTAAACCAAGTAGGTCTTACTGGCGTTTTGCATATCTTCTCTGACTGATATGTCATTGTGATGGTTTAATACTCCATAATTATGCCATTGTGGAGGCCTGATGGCCAAGCTGGACCGGGTTGGCAATACACAACTGTAGAGTGAAGAGTGAGATGTTTTGCCACAAATTGCATGTGTGTTGATGACACAAGAGGGTGATGAATATTCGGAGGTGACCTATACTCGACACAAAGAGCGATGGCGGCAGACAAAAACAAACATGCAGTTGGTTTGTCTGCTTGTGTGTCGAGGGAATTATTAAACATAATTATGCATCATCACTGGACAAAACATGTCACCCGTCACACTAATAGTTTGTTTACTATGAATATATCATTTCAAACTTTAGACGCTGCATAAGCACAAGGTGACAGCATTTTCCTAATAATGTCACTTACACTTACAATATACTTTGACAGACAGGTGCTTCCCCGAGGGCCCGCCAGCTGTCATTCAACAGTTCGTCAGCCATGGGCTCAATGTGTCATCCGAGGAACCATGAAAGTTCCCTGTGCGCTCTTTTTATCTACCTGTGCTGCTAATCAACAAGTTGTCAAGTCAAAGAGACAACAAATGTCTCTTTGTTCTGCAGGAGTGATGTTTACTGTACGTATAAAGAACTACCATACATGTGTCAAAATAAATCTGCTCATACTTTTTGTTTAACTTTTTCTGTTTCTGACAAAGCGGTGACAAAAATGAAGAGTTACTACATAAAAGCACAGGTTGCACAGGTTGAACCGCAGATAGTTGATCTGATCGAAATGATTCTTACAGTGACACTGGATGTCAGTAAACTATTGTTATTTCTGGAATTTCTTTAATTGAAGAAGGACCCCTCCTCTTGCTCTTTCTGTTTTTTTAAGCTAAAGTAAAATAAGAGTTAACAGCTAGCTTGGCTCTGGTAAAAAAAATAGTTATGATAGCAATCTGCCAACCAGCAAATCTAAAGCATAAATAATATATCTTGTTTTTGTTACAACACTTGACTTTACATGGTAGTTAGTAGAAAACAGCTTAGTCCAAAGAGATGCAAAATGAAGATGCAAGCTTAGCTCTTACCTCAGTGTTTACTCTCTTACAACTAACTAAATGTCAAAAAATGTGTTTATTAGTGACCTTTAGGGTTGCTGATGGGTTTTAATCATTTATTTTTGAACATGGCCAAACTAGCTGTCTCCTACTGTTTCCTGTTTATTATGCTAAGCTAAGGTAAGTTACGCATCTCGTTGTTTATGCTAAGGATGGTCCGATCCAGACCAAAATGACTGGATCAGGTATCAGATTTTTTTATTAGAACCTGTCCGATCCATAAGCCCAAACTATCTCATATATCCTCAACTTCACTTTGCGCGACATGCCGTAACACAGACGAGCTGT
>JAPZDZ010000024.1:17904522-17914694 GCA_029783805.1 Acanthurus tennentii
GGATCGGTATCGGCCGATCCTCAAGGCTGCAGTATCGGTATCGGATGTGAAAAAGTGGTATCGAGCCATCCCTAGTTTATGTTGATTATACAGATATAGATGTGGTATCAATCTTTCAGTCAAACTCTGAGCAACGAAGCAAGTAGGTGCATTTCCCCAAATGTCAGACCCTTCATTTTTTCTTATCTCAACCGAGCAAAAAAGTGTTATCCTATAAAGTAAAACTGATATGACAAACTACACATACTTAACATTAAAGAGAGTACTAAACAAAATGTTTGTCTGCTTGTTTTAATCCAGTTGGAATAAATGTAACACTGTCTATGGTTCAGCCTTATGTTTCAGCAGGACACGGCCTTGTGCTTTGCTGAAAATCTCATGGCATTCTGGTAAAGACTATAAATCGCTTCTGTGTCAAAGCCACTAAAGTGGTATGTAATCAACAAAATTCCATTTTGATTGATAAACCACAGCAGAAGTATGACTGTGATTAAGGGTACAGTTTTGACCTTAGCTGAAGCACAGCAAAATGTGGCTTAATTCATTTTTTACACACGGGTCCCTTACCACATATTCCAACCTTGAGATTGGAGAAAGAGGAGAAAAAAGCTGTATCCCAGCTCCCCCTCACACACGCACACACACACACAAGGTGAAGAGCTGAGATCTGTGTGAATGAAAGCATCACATAATACATTGGACTGAACTGCAACCTTGAGTGAAGTCACTGAAAAGATTATTGAAAAAAACATTTTCTTTGTTCTCTGCACTATTCATCCACACACTTTTCCGGTGTGACAAATGAAGAGTGAAGAGTGAAGGCAATTTTTACACTTTTTTTTTTTTTTTTTTTACTGAAAAATACTGTAAAATACTGTAAAATACTAAAAAAACATCCGTATCTGCTAATTTCTTTCAGTTTTTTGTGGACGCTGCAGCCAGTCCCAACTGATATTGGTCAAGCAGCTGGATGCACCCTGGATAGGTTTCATGTTCATCACAGGGCTGACACATAGAGACAAACAACCATTCACACTTAAATTCACACCTACAGGCAATTTAGAATAGCCTAGTAACCTAACCTGCATGTCTCCGGACTGTGGGAGAAAGTCAGAGAACCCGGAGGGAACCACGCAGACATGCAGAGAACATGCAAACACGAAAACTCCAAACATTCATAAATGCAACAATACTATACAACTATAGTTAAAAGACAAATAATAATAGTAGCCTTCTTTACTTGTGTATCCGGATTTAAATGTACATCAAAAGAAAACAAAATGTGCATCTGATGCGATTATCATTTAATTTAAATTCAAGTGTACAATATGTTTTGCTTAGTAATATCAGATTTGAAAGTTGCTGCCTTCACTGAAAGTAATTATCATCATGACACCACCAAAATACAAATCAAAGATTTAAGTTAAAGCATAAAAAAACAGATTTACAGACAAATAAAAATAAAACCACTGTGCAAAGCAAGCTCACATGATTTAATCACCAGTAAGGAGACTGTTACAAGCAATGTAACACACCTCTACTCAGCAGAAACAACCTGTTAAAAAAAAACAATAAAAGTAAAAGTGATTCCTTTTCTGCAAAGTAATGAGGGCCTTCATTAAAAAAACTAAAAATATCACAGCTTCAACTTTTTTACTAAACGTGCTAATTGTCGCAAAAAAATATTCTTTATTCCTCAAAAACATCCTTTTGATTCACAACTGCAACTGACAAAAAAAAATACATTATTTACTGCATTTTGATACAAGAAACATATTAAAAGAGAAAGACAAGGTCAGATGGCGAGAAGAGAATTCAGTTCATCTGTGAAGTGATTTCATGCCATATATATCAGTAGATTTTTGGACTGTTTTCGTTCCCTAGGTGAAAATTCCCAAAGCTTCTTTCAACAACTTCACCACAAGCTAGGCTGCTTTCTGATGATTCAAATAATGCCAGCCACTCTCTTCAAATGGAACATTTTGATGGATTATGCAGTGTCAAACCTCGGCGCACCGAACACATTTGAATAAATGTAGATTTGAGATTTACTGAAAGATGAGGCCAACATGTCAAAATGATACACAACTGCATGCAAATGCTCCGTGCTTTCAAGCTGCAGCATCTCAAAAATGTGGCGTTGAATTTTACAAACTTCCATGCACCAGATTTTAATGGTTTTCCGTGTTAATTTCATTCACTCAGGTTGCTGTCACACCACATATTGTATTTTGTCATATCGCACTGACAGTCGGTAATGAAGTTTATAGGGATTTGTCTGTGTTCTGAGCTCTTTTGTGGAAACTGTCTTCATTATAGACAAAGTTTTCATTTGCCATCATATCATCAGAGATTTAGAGAAAAGGGTCTTAAATGTGAGGAGGTTCACTTAAATTGGCCTGAACGCACAAAATAGCAAAGCAGGCAGGATGTAACAGCAATTTGTGCACACAGTGAGAAACAATCAGCGCAAACCCTAGAAGATGTGACATCTGGGTGCAAGTGACAAGATGAAATCATGTACAACAACCCTATTAAACATGCATGCCATTTGACAACCCTTAAGTCTACTGATATTTCAACCAGAATAATCCACGTTGCGCAGGTCCAGCCTCTTTATTCATGCACAGAGTGTGATTCTCTCAGGCTTGGGAAATCAGCTTTTGCTTCACTACCGCCTTTGTCACTCTCATACCCTGCCCTCGCTAACTACACTATCTCCCTGCCTGTTCAAGCAAAACTTTATGCTAAGTAAATCATTTACATCTCCCAAGCAGCCTATCTACATTTTCCAATAAAACCCTAAATTGATGGATGTCATCTTAGTGCTCACAGGCAATAACTCCTGCTTCTTGGAAATAACAATATGTTTTGGTTTTATGAGGTCTAGACATGCTATTCTTTTTAATGACATCCCTAGGCCTGTGCTGTTTACATTTATTGATATCTGTTTTTAGCCTGCCTCCCTCAGAGGGTTTTCTATAGAAACTAAGTTTGACTTATGCTAACAGAGCAAAACTTTTCATTTGGTGAGCTTAGACCACAGAGTGTCGTTGTGTTCATAAATTTCACTGAGGTGTTTCCATTATATTTGAGAATTCATAAAAGAAAAATTGTGATAGTGTTGTTTTATGGAGTTGGACACCTTATTGATGGAGCCAAATAACATCCCACTCTACGGATCCATTTACAAATTAACGGCGTTATATTTATATAACCCTTAAAACTTCAACTGGCATACACATCAGGTGAATAAATTGTATTGAGTGAATTTTAATGCACATTAATATATAAAAGTTAAGTGTAAATGCACTTTAATTTAATCAGCCACACTACCAGTGTTTTGAAATTAGTGAGTTTCTTCTTTATGGAGTATAATATGTGATTCTCTGCAACTTTATTCTTTAATTTTACAAAATCACAAGGATGTGAATGGACTCCTGTTTGTCTTTGCTCCTTGTCTCCTCTCTCTTGTTCCTCACTGTTATTTATTCAGTCTCCCCAGCACAGGTAGCAACCTTATCGATCAGTGGTTTCATTTGGTTGGTTATCATTTAGATGCAAGGAGACACTGGGGGGCAGAGGTGAGTAGAGAGGCCGCAGCTGGACAGTTTGCATACAAACTGGACTTAAACGCACAGTGTGTAATTTCTGCCACTTATGTTCCCTTCACTGACTGGTGTTACCCTGAAAGTTAGACAACAAAGTGAAATACAACTTTGCCTTCAATTAAAACTATAGATTTGTCTGAGTTTGAACACTGTTGGAAACGTTTCAGTTTATACACAACTCAACAGAAGTATATCACAAACATATAGTTGTTTTAAGACAGTTTTAGATGGAAATGCAACATAATGCAAGTTTAATTAAAAAACAAAGTAGTCTTCAAAATATTGACTGAAGCCAAGGTGAAGCATTTACTGAAAAAAAAGGTTTGAGTATAGAGTAAATAATTTAAAAAAGGAAAGAAAACACACCTGCAGATGACTGTCTCTTCTATCCACATCTTTTATTTAATGTGGCTATGACTGGAATCATTTTAGCCACAGATGGTCTTCCTCAGATAAAAGTAAAGAAATGAATACACACCTGTATTAACTGTATTTGCAATAGAATGAGTCATCATTTGCTAATTAGAAAACCCTCCAGATATACCCCAGACTAATGTACCAAGCTTCATTTTAAGAAAATATTCTGAAATATTATATTCTTTTAGACATACAAATAATTAAGATTTCTCATGAATTACATTTTCCCTTGTTGCTTCGAATTTAATATTATGATTTAATAAAAAGTGTGCATGGGCAATAGATCGTCTGCTGTGTTTAAAGCGTAAATGTAACGAGTGTCAGTATGTTGCTGTGGCCTTAACCTTTGATCGTTCCAGTGGAGTCCCACTTTCCAGCTCCCATGACGGATGGCCACAGATCAGGTGAGAGCACCCCATATCCAGGTCTCTCCAATCACGTGGAGACAATAAGATTAGAGGAGAGGTCAAATCAGCCTCTTATCCTTCTGAAAATATCTCATATCAGATGACTCATTTAGGCTAATAAGATTAATTTAATACAAGTGTGTTCACTTGTTCACTGTGACCTGAGGAGGCCGTCTGTGGTTGAGACATTATATCAGTCATGTTCACATGAAATAAAAGTAGTTTGTCTTTATTTAAAGGTGCATTAGGGTGGGGGTTTGGCCTCTTCTTCTCTGTCTTTTCTCATCAGACTACATGAGTGAGCTTGCCTCATATATGCACACAGCTTGCACTTTGCTAGCTTAAATATTTAAATTACAACAGAGAGAGGGAAGATGTTTTGAAGCAAAAAAAGTGTGAATAAAATTTAAAATTATTTGCACTAACACAACAGAAACACTTCCTGCACTCTGTCAGCTCATTGTCACCACAGCTCTCTAATGGACTGACTTCAGACCAGCAGTCACAACCTGGACCTGCTGCTGCAACTTGTGCTGTTAATTCATCTGTAAATATTAGCTGCTAGCTCTATTCCTGCTGTAGCTTCAGCTCTTATGCTGCTTTGAACAGTGAGATGCAAAGGCTTGGCTATGGTAGAATATCAGAGCACCAGCAGATGTGGGACCAGCTGACCACCTGCCTCTCAACAAAACACTTAAAAAACAGACCAAACCAGATGTTTTCAACTCCGACTTTAACAGTCAAATAACACTGTTTTTTCTATTATTCTTTTGTTCCTTTTTTAAGACAAAACCTCACAGCTGGCTATGGCCATGCACACCACATCTGAAGCTGGATGAATGTGTGTTTCCGCACCAAACCCACGGCCCTGAAAATCTTGCAAACAAATTTTCTAAATAAGCATTTTACTGGGGATGGAAATACACCATCTTCTTCTATATGACGAAAAAACTTGAAGTCATTTAACAGGAGAAATTCCTGTATTTGTTTCCTTGTCTGGTTTGGAGTGGGCGGGGGGGCTGCGTTGGAAAAGGTGATGTCACTTAAATGCACTAATCAGGCTTTAGCAAGATTTGAAACTGACGACTGCAGGCACGTGGCCCAGCCGGGATCCACCGTGAGTCAGTTGAAATATTATCATACGATATCAGCGAGAGTGTTAGAAGGTGGAAAAAATGGAGGCCAAAAACATCAGTTTATCTTTCTTTCAAAAGTAGAGTCATGCTCACTGTGATGTACAATTTGATTTAAGGTTTAGAGGACTTTTTCTTCAGAAAGTTACATTCAATTCATTGAATATGTTGTACTTATGTAACTGTCAATAAATTAGTAAAGACATTTCTGAAAAGTAAGACATTATATTTTATGTTTTTGAATGTCTGTTTATGGTAATAATTATAAACAATGTACACTGTAACCTTTTTATACAAGTCTCATTTAAAACTGATCTCAATGAGACGTTTCATTTCAATAAAGCATTAAAAAAGAGGAAACACACCTATGATCTAAAGTTGTGGATAAAACTACAAAGGATGCTAATTTAAACTAACAAAGGCAGTTTATATTTTTTCTAATTCAAAGTTTCAAAAGGCTGAAATAACTATTTCAATTAAGAGCTTAAAAAACAGTTTCATTTCTGAAGTTTTTTTCTTCAGTTTTTATTTAAATTATTAGAAAACCATTACTTAGATTTGGTCAAATCTTCCTCCAATCAAGCCTTTACTGCCAATTTGGGAATTAACCAGTGTTTGAGGCTTCATAATCTGACAATTCTAATAATACTTTTGGAGTAAAACTCACAAATAATGTTCCCTTTTATGCATGATCCTCTGAAAGAAAACCTGAAGAAAACGATACCACAAAGTCAAGCTTTATGTCACATCTCTACATAAAATAAGTGACACACATGCAACTTTGTCCATTAAACGTACTTACAGCGCTCACGAGAGAAGAAAGCTCATTTTAAGTGAACAATAAGAAGTGTAGAAGAAAAAGAAAACATAATCAAACACAACATGGTGGACGGAGCAAAGGTCATTCTGAGCACACAAAGGTCCAGCACAGAGCTGCTGTGCTCCTACGCTCCATCAGTTACGGTAAACTCCCTTGTCCTTAAGCTGCATCATTATTGTGCTGTAACATCAGAGAACCTTAGAAGAAAGAAGTCAAAGACGAAAGGTGTTGAACCTTTTTTGTAAACAGTAACTCTGTGCTAATGAGTACTGGCATGTGTTCTGCCTGGGAGGAAAGAAGAAAACCTGGTGAAATGCAGTTTAAGAGAGAGCGCAGACTTCGCAACGACCAATTAAATTTATGTGGGCATCATGGACTGTCAAAACTAAATGAGATCTGATCTGCAAAACAGAGCAGAGGGAACAAAATGTCTGTGCGAGGGGTGAACTTTGGTTGTTCCTTCAGCTTGTGTTCACTCTAAAATATAGATTTTTTTATGTAAGTTACAACACAGAGACAAAGGTCCCTCTTACCGCAGGGCTGTCACTGCACTTATTAGAAGGGCACTGAGTTTGAGCATTGGACACGGATGTGAAGTTGGTTAGCATTAATGTTTTTGCCTGGTTGTGTCTGGTTGCTTGTCAATATTTCAGAAATGTGGAATTGCAAAAACAGAGGAGGAAAATAATTTGACATAATAAGCAAGAAGTGTGGTCTCGGTGGGTGCGGCCTCTCACAAAAAGCCATAAAACTTCAGAAAAGATTCTCAAAGCAGCATCAAAAATAGTACACTTTTGAATATATTTATATATGCAGACGTAACTGCTCTTCTGCTTTTTTTTTTCAGAATTGGTACACTGGTGGAACAAAGAACAAAGGACAGATGAAAGAATTAACGCTGAGTGAAAATCTGACAAGTGGAATCGGCTTATCTTGACAAATGAATAGCATTAATGAAGGTCTGCCACGGAGATCCATCTACAGTGAGCACTTTCAGCAGCACAACTATTTTGTAAAGTATAAGTTGTGCAAGACTTTTAATAGGGAAGTTATGAAGCGCTGTAAAGAAGAAGAGGCAAAACAAAACAAAACATCAACACATAATGATAAAGGAAAAACTTGCACTGTTGACTCCATTAAGGCCCATAGCTCATTAAGGGAGACTCAACAAACTTCAACACCCCTATTAGACCTCATAGGGGAAAAACAGAAAAGAGAGAGAGAGAGAACAAAATATACAAATTCTCACACAATAGAAGCAAAAACAAAAACTCTATGAATTATTGGTTAAATGGATATCGGATGACACACAGTTTGCAATTAAATGTTTGGGGGGCATTGATTGCAACTGTTTGTTCACCCTTCTTGTCTTTCAAAGCAGATTCAGTGATTCAAATATATGCAAAGCCTACTTGTTATAATTACTGATGCTGTTCATTGATGGTTTTTTTTTTAAATCAGGCCTATATTCAAAAACAGGACTAGATGTGAAGCACAGAGAAGTGCAGATTGTCCATTCATAACTAAGACTCTTCTAATCAAGGATATACAATTATTTTTAACCTAAAATTGAGCATTATTACTCGTACTAGTGCTTTAAGTACTTTAACAAATGTTAAAATTGCACAAAAAGCACAATACTCTACTGGTTAAGTAAGATCTCTTACATTAAGAGATACAGAATCACTGTCTGAGTCTTAAATCCATACCAAATGCTCATTTAATTCACACAAGAAAAGTGTCTGTTCATGTATTTAAGAAACATTAATCGTCACTGTTCTCCAATATAGTGATTTTTCAAATGTTGATGCAAACTGTGTGAAGCCCATGGAAGACCTCAATCAAAAAATAAAAATAAAATCTCAAAGAAGAATCCATATGCTCCTCGTCTGAGTGTAAATGTTGGAAAGGAATATGCTGAAAAATCAATGTGGTAGGTTAGAAAAAAAAAAGACTCCTTCAATGTTTGGCCATGGACTTGTCAATCACACTTTGTGTAATACTGCAATAATGTTAAAACTAAAGCCAGCCGTGTGTCAGCTTCCATAGAAACTTACTGGAAGAAGGTGTGCAAGAAACCTTATATTAGTGCACTTTGGTTACAGCGTATCAAAATGTTCGGTCATACAAACAGACATGGATCTGTTTTGCTGTAAGCTCCACATCTGAACTGCAGGGCTGGTGATTGTTTGGCAGCTCTGGGGTTTACTTTCCTTGTTAGCTGCAGACAGACTGCTATTAGAGAGCCAATGGATCAAGCCCATATTTCCTTTCAAATACATTTACCTGTCATCTCGGATACAACAATGTGACTTTGAGTTTCCCCCTTCTATTAGCTCTATTGCCTCCCATGTCTCTCCGCAGTGCAATGACTCAAGTATGAGAAGTAATCAATGGGCTTCTGGTTTGGGTGAATGAGTCTTAGTGCCCGGTTTGCACAGTCTTGATCAGCCTGACAATGACAGATTATAGTGCTGCATGTGAGCGTAATTAAGATGGGTCTATTGTCATACTGATAACTCTGGAGCATGATGCCCCCAAGGAAGGCAGCACCAACCTGTCAGACAACAGCTCTCCTCTGTGTAAACAGCATCAAAATGTTCATGATTCACCTTGAGAGGAAGTTCTGAGTCGACTGTAAATTCTCCAAACGATTGTCTTTTCTACTAAGGCTACAAAGCTGGCAAGAAGCCTACTTTACGAAACTGAGCGTTTGAGAAGCACACTCTTTCCTGCCAAATTATCTCCCAAGCAATCCACTTAGTTTATTAGGTACTTCCTGGAGTAAATGAAGATGTAAAATGCCAATTTTTCTAAAACCATGCTGCATTCCAGGAGTTTTTATTTTGTAATCTCATCAATTCAACAACAATCCCGTAATGAGTATCAATGTCATCCTGTGCTCTATAGCTTAGTCTCAGTGATACCTTGACTTAAACGAATAGTTTCGGGAAATACAGTCATATGTTTTCTTTCCCAGAGTTGCATGAGAATATTGTCAACCTGTTTATAATATGTGAGCACTTAATCTGAAGCTAAAACCAGTTGCTAGCATTTGAAAATTAACACACAGACTGGACATAGGTAGCCTCCTTCAGTCCAAATGTAACAATTCCATCTACTTGCATGTCTGAAGGTTTCTTCAAAGAAATCATGTTAATTAGCTTGTTTATAGTGTTTGGGAGTGTGTGTGTGTGTTGTATTTCTGTCAGTCTCTTCTTTGAGCCTCTGATAGTCCTACCGCAATTTAAACAGCAGTGACATAACATGTTAATTAATTAGATTTAAAAACAATGATGGGAGAACTTTTTTTTTTTTAAACCAACTGTTTCGTAAGTGTGAACTGTGTACGGTGAGGTATGGCAGCTACAACACCTTGGAACCGTGATGCAAAATAAAAATTTAATTAGTTTAATTTCTAGCCTTGAAATTGATCATTTGTGCTCAGCACATCTTAACTGGCTAAATATGGATACACATACTATTACTATTGTTTTTTAGTTTGCATGTGTGTGTGTTTGTGACAACAGTTACACACAACAGTTATCTGTAGCTGTCCACACCAGAGGCATAGGCTGAGTTCTTCAAAGGTGCATTGAAAACCCTTGGTTTGGTATTTTGCACCCTTATTTAACACTTGTAAAATAAATGCCAAGCATAGGGGTGGTAGGTGCACTGACTGTGTGGGCATCTCCACACACACACCTTCTATTTTAGTTTATGTATGTGCAGCAGAGCCATGTGCAAAAGGCCTGGGTGAAGGTGAATATGGCTCGGCGGGTGT